>BMAO01035856.1:0-19105 GCA_019973975.1 Trichonephila clavata | reverse complement strand
AAAATCGCTTTTTATCAGCGATGAAATATATTTATGGGAATTTTATCGTTGAGAACCTCTTTAAAATTAGAAAAAAGTTTTAATTAATTAATCAGGCTCATGAAAACTGGTAAACTTGTTTCTAAAATTTATTGGATGCTGTCAAAAACTTGGATATTATGGATTTGATAGCTTTAACTTTAAATTTTTTTCTAGCCAGATTGCTACTCCTTACACTTTTATACTATGAATTTGTAAGCTGTATTGAGGAATTTAGTAGTTTTATATCGCACTTCTAGATATTTATAATATTTAAAAGTGCATTTCATTAGATAAGAGTTTCATTAAAGCAGATATTAAAAATATTTTTTATGTTGATGGTTACCAAACGATTTCTTTTCTGCAAAGAAAATAAATGAAAATTTTATAAATGAATTTTTACCTTTTTTTAAAAATTATTGGAAGAATTTAAATAGTTGTTCAGTGTATTTATAGAAGAAAAGGTATTTTCAAGTATACATAAGATTTCGAAATAGTTATAGAAGTTAAGGAAGTTAAAAACGATAGAAAATACACGAAAAGTAATTCCAAAAAGGTAAAAAAGTTAAAGAAGCTTTGAAACTAAATATTGAATTAAGAAATTTTGGAGAAAAATAAACGAACATTCTTAAAATTTAAAAAACAAATGAGGAGGAGGATCGAAAACATTTCTGAAAGCAATTATAAAAATAATTATCTATATTATTTTTAACAAAATTTGCTTTCAATGTAGTATTGGATGTTATATTTTTCGCTGAATATATATATATATAAATATATTGTAAAAATTTCTCTACAAGAGTGAGATGAATCAACATTAATCAATACTGAAAAAAAATTGAATTTGCAAGATAACCATACAACAGAATTCAAAAGGAAATATGAAAAATTATAATAATAGAGTTAAATATAAAAAAATATAAAAGTATGGTTGCTACAGTATTATAAACATTGCTGACTTAGGACAGCATGTATATAAAATAATTTACATAAAAGTAGGGTTGAACATGTTTTCTGGTCAGCCAATCTCCCCCCCCCCCTTTCCGTTAATATTACTGAACAAAAACCTATGGAAAATAATGGACAGTGAATCTAAATCCATTATGAGAAAAAGGTAACTTACCTAAGAATTGCATTCAAAAATGCAGAGCTCGTGCTAAATCTGAGTACAATAAACAAGTTATTGCCAGATTCTGGACCCAAATGCAAATTCAAAGTGGAGAAAATGCTGAATAGTAGCACTTAGCAAAAGTATGAAAAGAACAGAAATAATAAATAAAGAATTATAAACATACTACAATTGCCTAAGGACACTAAGATTATATATGATTTAAACAAATAAATTAAATTTATTAAATTTTAAAAAAAGACTAAAAAATCAAGTAACTTTATCTCAAATTAGAATTTGGAGGTAACTATAACTATCTAGGAAAAATAATAAATATATAATAATAATATATTAATAAATTTAAATCTAAATAGTAAGAGAGGATTAAATTTCCATAGTTTATTAAAAGTTTATTATTATAAATTTATTATTTTTCCTAAATAGTTATAGTTACCTTCAAATTCTAATTTTAGATAAAATTACATGCTTGCTCTTTTAGTTTTTTGAATTTAATTTATTTTTTAAATCATATATAATCTTAGTTTCCCTAAGGTGATGGTAATATGTTTACAATTCTTAATTTAGTATTTCTATTCTTTTCATACTTTTGCTGCTACTATTCAGCGTTTTCTCTGCTTTGAATTTGCATTTGGGTCGCATTTGACATGTTTATTGTACTCAAATTTAGCGCGGGGCTCTTCTTTTTTGAATGCAATTTTTAGGTAAGTTACTTTTGTCTTATAACGGATTTAGATTTTCTATCCAATATTTTCTATAGATTTTTGCTCAGTATTATTAACAGAAAGGGGGGAGGTTGGTTGGCCACAAAACATATTCAAACCAATTTTATATAAATTATTTTATATATATGCTGTCCGAAGTCAGTAATGTTTAGAATACTGTAACACATCCATACTTTTATATTTTTAAAGAAACTCTATTATCATAAATTATTCATATATTCTTTTAAAATGTATTGTCTGGTTATATTGCAATTTCAATTTTTTTTCCATTTTTGATTAATGTTTATTCATCTCTCTCTTGTAGAGAAATTTTGACTATATATTCTCACATATTATGTGGCTGAATAATGCCTATATATGTTACAATTATGATAAATAGAATTCAGGTATTTTATTGATCTTGCTATTATGTGTAGCATATATATATATATATATATATATATATATATATATATATATATATATATAATTCAACCTAAGGTTAAGCAGAAAGCATTCGAGATAAATAAATTGTAATTATCATAATTATGCATTTTACTCACAGTTTTGAAATATTTTTTAGATTTTTTAAGCAAAATTCTTACTAATTTTAGGTGATTGATTGTATTTCAAAGGAAAGGGACAATGTTAAAAAATGCGAAGGATAAGGCGTTTTTTTCAAAAAGTTTACGTTTGTGTTTTTAATGTATTACGAAAAATAAGCCATGTGTTTTTATAATAAGAAAGATGGATAGCAGAAGTTTAAAAAAATTATAACTTAGTTTAGGGATAAAAAGAAAGCATTATATTATTTTAAGTTGTTATAAAAAAACTTACAGTATTAAATGAATCACAGTAGATATTTACAAGTGTGTGTAGATCAAAATACATGAGTATAATCTTACTACACTAATTATTTTTGCCATTTCTTAGATATTGTGTTGTAATGACACTCAAAATTAAGAAAAAAAATTATTGTTTCACAGGATAACAAAAAATACAGTTCATTGTAAATTTAAAAAAATCTTTCGAACCCATTTTTGATGAAAATATCTTTCCTCATTTTTTCTAAATTTTTAAAACGGGATCTTATATCTCTTTGAATCTTGTTTTTATCTTATTATTTTTTAAAATATAGTTATACCTTTTTATCAATACTAACATTCGTATATGCATTTTAAAACCAAAAGTAGCAGTTTTGTTCAATAATTTGGGTTGAAAGTATTCGAATAGATACAATATTGATAGATATTTCACAGTATTCTGTACTAAGGGTTTTTCAAAATTAGGAAAACGTCAAGTTCTACTTTAACTCAAGGCAGCTAAAGATGAGTGTAATTGTGTTAAATTTTCATTATTTAATTTAAGATGAAAAAAACTTTTCTGCTTACGAATTTTGTTACTTTAAGCCTCATTAATTGCTCCTGAGGGATTCAGTTCTACGGGAAAATATGATTTATGCATTTTTATGAAACTAATTCCCTTGAAACATTTCTTAAGGTAAAAAATAATTCGGAAAAGTTATTTTCAATATATTTTTCTTTCGTAAAACTTTTAATTGTTTGCTTCCTTTTTATTTATTATTATTTTTTTTGCATAAGGATAAGCGAGTAGTGTGTATTTTGTTCTAAGGAATTGGAAGTTTTTGGATGGTGTTTTTCAATTATATCAGAAAAGAAGCAAAAGTTTTTTATTATATTTTTAAAAAAAATCTGAGTTTATATTTAATGGTTTTAAAGCTATTACTGGAAATTCTATCTCACTTAGCATGTTAACTTGTTTGAAATGAAAAAAGTCTTCAGCCCAATTGAGTTTATTTCCATAATGTTCTCGGGAAAAAAATATATTTTTCCTTTTTACAATATATTTCCACATTGGAAAGTTTTTATTTCCTTAAACGTAAGAAAGTCTGCTTATATTTTTATAATTGTGTTGCACGCTTCACATTTATTGTTTTCTTCGGTTTTAAGAATCAATTTTATAGTAATCTTGAAAAAATTTTATATGCTACTTGGTATGAATATTTTTATTTGAATATATTTATTATAAGAGTTAAATTTACCACTTTTTTAATCCTTGTATTTTCATTATTGAGTGTAAATAATTGAGCTGAATAAAAAAAGTTTTACTCCTTTAACATCCTTTGCAACTCAATTCAGGTATTATTAATTTTTAGAATAGCTCTTGTTATAAACTTCAAACTAAACCAAACTTAATTCCTAAGACTTTGCACATTTTTTATTATTGGTTATTTAAAATTTTTTTTATCATTCATCTTATTGTATTCGAATGCAATTTAAACTTATGAAAACGTAAGATCTTTGTAAAAACTCGTGTATTTATTTCGTTAAGTGGTAATTAAACTGTAAAGGAAATTAAATTATTCGTTGATACTTTTAGAAATTTTATTTTAAACTTACGTATCACAATTATTATTAATCTTTCTCAGGATATTACGTTTGAAAACAATTAATCAACTAATATAAAAATAAATAAAGTTGAAAGTTATATTTTTAATATTCTAAATTATAAGAATGGTTTCTCAACAAAGAATTACTAAATAATTACCAGTTAAGAATTGTATTGAGACTTTGAACTTAATAATGAAACGAAATTCAAAAGAATATTTTTTTCATTAATTTATTAATATTGTAGTAAAAAGTAGTTATAGATCTACGCTGTGTAAAAAATGAAATTCCCTTTTATCTTAAATTGATTGAAAGGGGGAGAGGAAGTAAAAATGTATTATTAAATTTTGTTTTAAAAAAAAAATTCCTCTAATGATATCCCTATAAGTACGATGTCATATACATTACAAGAACACGCCTACTATATATTTTCGAAGCATGAATAATCTGCGTTTGAGAATGCTTGTAGAAGAAGATATGCTAAATATTCATTGTGCGCATCAAAGCATACTTATGTGTACTCGGAATTTTCATTAGATCATTGTTTTCGTAATGAAAGTGTTATTTAGGAACTACATGTAATATTTGCATAGTTATAATGTATACCAATACAAAAAAAAACAAAATATATTTTGTCACTGGTCATTTAGATGTTAATACCTTTCAAACTGAAAGGAAGTATGCGGATCGCTATCCATCATTCTACGCCTAAGTCATACATGGCAGACTGAGAAATACTGAATTCTTTGTTGAACACAGGCGTACTAGCCAGGGAATTTAATACGATTCATTCAGATGTGGAAGTGTTATTACAGGCTGAGATACTGTAGGTAATAACTAAGCAGCTGTGATAGGTCTGCATCAATATGACTTTCAAATGGAATTTTGTGAATATCTATTGAAAAACATGAGACCTAGTATGGTTTCAATGAACATATCTCCCGTACAGTGTTTTGAAGCTAATCAAGCTGTATGACAAATGTCTCAATATACTTAGAACTTATGTGGAAAAATGAAGTTATGTCTTATCTTTAATGTCTCATTCTATGCTTTGACTTTCATACACAACTCTGACCACAGCCGACAGGGGAATCTTATTTTTAGTCTCACCCTCGTAAATTGTATTTATAAGTATTAGACATCTAGTATTTAAATATTAGCCATTCAGTTTTTAAGTATTAGACATTTAGTATTAGTGGTTTTAAATATTTAAAATTTACATCCGAGTTTGGAATCCACATTGCAGTTAAAAATAGCTATCTCATAGATAAAGTCCCGTTCAATTCCCGGCAATTCCTGGGGTTGAAATATAATACTTAAGAATACAAAAAGTACGGAGATCTTACAATTTTCCGTGAATCCTACTCCATACTGATTTCCGTAATCTGATCATTTAGCTTTTATGTCATTTTTTTTTCAGAATTAGTTGGATGTTTTATGTTAAAATTGAAGTGTGGTTATTTAAATTGCATGTTGAGCTCCAGTTTTATGGTCATCGGGATCATCAGATGTGCAGCTTTTTAATTTATTTCATAGGAGCTATTTGCCAGAAATTAGTCTATAAAAAGCCCGTTACTTCAATAATTAACTTAGGTACTTGTATTAGCGCTGCATGTACCATCGAAAACACAAGGGCACGACGTTGTTATGTCATTAGCCATTCCCCTTTCCTCGAACCCATTTTTCTCTATGAAAAAATCTGGTATAAATAAATAAATAGAGCCCTAGTAGTCGGTTCCTGCTGCTTGGAAATGAATCCGTTTTTAAGTGAAATATTACTTCTATAAGATAATAAGTAATGCGTCCCGATCGAGTTTTGTTAAAGCAAAGATATTGGCATATTTACATAAAATTAAGGAAATTAACAAAAACATCTAAAGTAAAAATAAGCAGGTCACTTTGATCGATGTTCAGGAAAATATGATGGTCGAACATTGAATGACAAGATGTGGTCAGATAGATTCTCCTTCCTTTGAGGGGTTCCGTTACCATCACAATAACACACACTGTACGCATCAGACAACGTGTTCTAAAAACGGTACAAATTATTCTCTGCCCTTCGTTCTTCTCTGATCTTTCACCAGTTGAATGTGTCTAAAGAGTGGTTAAAAGTAATTTATCTGACCTAATACTATTGCGTTTAGAAGGAGAATTTTTTCAAATGGTTAAAAAGGAATGAAGAGCCATGTCACACTACGCCATCCGTAGTCTTATTTAATCTTCACTTAGAAATTTTGCTTCGAAATCGATATTTACGTTAGTCATACTCTCTATTGGGTTTCAAAATGTTTTGTCTCTGTATTACTAATAATGTTTCATAATAAGCATTATTTATTGTTCACTGTATATTCTCTCTTTTTGTAGAGTTTTTTCATTTTTGGGCACTCCTTTTAGTGTTCCATTCACAATATGATGTAGTGTTAAATTAAATTACATTGACAAGTTTTATTAAGTTTATTGATCAACCGTTGCCCTTTCAAATATCTAACGGAAGAAAAGTAAAATTTAATTATAACTAATAAATCATTAAAGACTTGTAATTTATCTAGAAACCCCAACCAATATATACTCATTGCAATAAACATTTGTGCACCAAGAAAAAGTCGTCAAAATGAAAGGAAATTTTACATACGTAAATACTACTTTGATATAAGTAAGTGATTAGAAAATCAATTTAAAAAGATCCTTTATTTCAGAAAAAAGTACAAATTAACGGAAGTTTTAGTACTCTGTTGGACACTTTTTAACACGAAAGCATAATGGGATACAAGTGAGCATTCAGGCATAAAAGTTCCGTATGATGTACTATTTCTTTCCTTTCTCTAGTTCAACGAAACTCGTAGGCTGTCCAAATTACCGTCCCAAACTATGCAAGATGTGCTAGATTGGTGACAAATGTGGGGATCGTGCAGAGGAGGGAAGGTTGGTAATAAGGCGGAGGCAGTCTTATGACATCCTTACTCTGTGCGACCGAGCATTGTCTTGTTGAAAAATTGCTCCTGAGAGTCCTGCCATGAGTTTCAACACATGTGACTGTAGGATGTCATAGACGTACCACTGAGTTTTCATTATGCCATGGATCTATATTAAGGGTGAACGTGTATCGTAAGCAATGGAACCTCATACCATCACACTAGCTGTGGGAGTGGTGTGTTGCTGTAAAGCGAAAGTAGGATTGAACCATTCATCACGAGGCCTCCACACACGAACACGATTGTCATTACTGCTCCAATTGAATCGAGATTCGTCGCTGAAGACGACCTGGTTTCATTCCGTTGCAGTCCAATACTATCGTGCATTACACCACTCTAAAGGGAGGCGTCGGTGTATGGGTGTCGTTTGCAGCACACGTAATGGGTGCCACGATACCAGATGTCCATCAGCGAGGAGCCTTGGAATGGTTCTAGAAGGCACAGGGGCCCGTAGTGAAGGTGCCACCGGTAGTTGAACAGTTGTCAATGAGGAAGTTGGCTCCATGAGTGCGTCGCAGATGTGACAGTCTTCTGGACGACTGGTCTGTCAAGAGCGTCCTGAGCGTGGCGGCCGTGCTTGTCAGTGACATCTCTTCTGTCCACTGTCCCCAACACCTCCTCACAGTCAAATCAGAACTGCCTACTTGACAAGCAACTCGCCGAGCTGACCACCCAGCTTCCATCATTCCGATGATTCTTCCTCTCTTGAACTCTGGTAGCTGCTCATATTGACTTTGATGACGGCGTAACGACATGCCTGTCTCAGCGTTTCTTTTGCAAAATGTTAAGTGCACTCAAACAAACTTTGTTTAACTGTTTTATTCTCCAAGGAGAATAAAGTTCAACACCCTCTAGTTGCATTAAGCAATGTGTAATCACGCTGCATTTTTAATCATTTGCATATCTACTCTACATGTATTTTCATGACAAGTTTCGTTATGATCCTACAAATGTTTCTTGGTGAGCAAATTTTTATTGGAAATGAGTGTAGTAGTAAAACAAGAAATAAGATGATTTTTTGAAGTTAAACGTGTTTACATAGTTTAAATAGTTTAATTTATTCATAAGAGCTGTTCAACAAAAATCTAAGAAATTAGCCAAAATGGCTTAAATGCTTGAAGTTAAATTTTAAAACATAATTTAGATTATTTTCTTGAGTTTAGGACTTTATAGCACTATCGAGGAGCTTACATTACTATATTATAATACCTTATAATTTATATCTATATAATTCCTAAATCTTAAAATCATTAGACTTTATAAATATGACTTAACGATGGATCGATGGATCATAAATGACTTAAATACATTGAAGTCATATTCAGTGTATTTATTATAAGATTTTAAGTGGGAGAAGATATTCCAAATTGCAATTTACTCATAAGGGCGACGTGTCTTTGTCATAGTCTTAACATATAGACTGTAATTATACATTTCGTAGGTTTTCCTATATATTACAAATTGCATAGGAAAATACGTAAATGTGTTGCAACATCTCAACGTTTGATATGAATAATTGGTTGAATAATTTATTTATCATGGAAAAGTTATCAAACAGTATTGGTTCTATGAACGCGATAAATATTTATAATATCATGATAGGGATAGGATTCTAAACAATTGTATACATTATATAGAAGATTAGCATTAATTATATGTATATAAAGAAGCTAAATTTGAATTCTGCTAAATGTCTAAAGACAATAAAACTAATTATTATGTTTCCGATTTTTTCCAAAACAAAAATGTTCAAACGTAATTTAATAAAATAAATTACATAAAATTGTGTAAATTATTAATATTGTGAACTAAATTATTATTTAATGCTTGAAATTTCTTTAAAGTTGGCCCAAAGATTATCCAAATAAACACATTCGTGCTGTTAAAAATATAATAATTCTTTTTTTAATATTCTGTTATACTAATTTCAAAGTGTTAATTAAATAATTAAACCTTTTAAGAATGTGTTAAAATTAAATTTTTAGTACTTTTACTTAATACTAGGGGTACCCTCTGTCCGCCTAGATGCAGACCAACCTTCGTTGCATAAGAGTTGCCCAAAAAAATTGGACAAGTTGAATGAAAGCAATGTATTTATTGAAAATCAAAATAAATCACCATGAGCTTTATTCCATCTAAATTCCATCGTTTTGTCTATAGGTAAATGCCATCAATATTGAAAGATCGTGATTTATTCTTGACGAAGGCCTGCGTAGCTTTCTTGACCTCATCGCTTAAATGAAAAGACAATGCTTTCTTTTTGTGGCAAATAGGCAGATATAAATCAGGACTGTACAGTGGATGTTTCAACACTTTTCAACAGAATTTTCTTTTGGTTGTATGGGTTTTACGGGAGCTGTTGGGGCCAGTATTGAAATAGAAACCTGATATCGATAGCCGCCTTTCACAAAAACGTTTGTACCAATTGTTCGAACTAAACAGTGTTCATCATAGACTGTCCCTTTCGCTGGTGTCGGTCTCCAGCTCAACCTCCGCAATCAGAAACCACACAAACCACTCATTGCTTGGATCTGGATGAATCCATAAATAGCACGACTTCACTTTTGATGTATTTCCTCAACCACGAACAGTTTTCATTATTGTTCATGCTATGCGGTGTACACCTCATACTTCCTTTTATATCCATGTTCGGTGGCGCTGCTACAGCTGCAATTGAACGTGTCGTCTACTCTTCATTTAGACAACCCTAAAAAAATTATACAACTGTTTATACTCATTGTTCAGATTGTAAAACTATAGATTACATGTATTATGTAGTTCTATTTATTTGATCCTTCTTTTTCGCGAAATTCATTCTTGGCGCTCCTTTTTCGTTAAACTCTTCACTAAAACGACATCGTCTGACACTTCACACATAAAGTCTTAGGTTTTTGGTAAACCTGCAGCTCTTGCAGCTTTTTGGGAAGTAGAGTATTTAGTTCCGTTTTAAATGTTAAGTTTTCGAGTGAGATAACATGTTCAACGAATCCAGTCCAAACAATCGGTGCGATATTTTTCTGCGAGAGCTTTCAATAATTTACTATCGCAATAATATTGGCGACTTTATATGAAACGAAGCATATAGTGGCCAATCCAGCACGTGTGACTTATGCGAAATCGGGTGTCGAGTTATCTTGAACTTTAGCATTGTTGCGCGTATTGCATAATAAATGTATTACATCATCACGAAAAACTTTTTTTTTATTTAGAGAGAGATCATTTTAACAATTCGGAACTCACCCATTTTGCGACTGAGAACTAATTAATAAAGTGATTTTCTTATAATATTTATATCAAAATACCCAATTCCTTTCTCAATTATTTTATTTTTAAGTACAGTTATTTTCTAAACTTTCACGTAAATTACCAGTAGTTATTTTTTTTTTCAAAATCTAATGATGGTTTTCCCATAAATAATTATATTTATTATTTACGTTTTCTTCTTTATCCCATGCCTCCTTTTTTCATTACACATTGATTATCTACACCACGCTTAGCAAAATTTCAGTCCTATTATCTACCTTACACTTAAAAACACATCCATAATGCAGTTTAATTCATAAATCAATTTAAATAACTGTTAAACCAGATGAAATATACTTAATGCATAGTAAAAATACTTACAATAGAAGAGTATCTTGCAGTAGTGAGTAATATTAAGTCCACTGCTTACCACAGCTTCTTGACGTCCGCTATTTTGCATGATCAGTACGCGACGCACTAGATGTAACCTCTCCTAGCTACCCACGCAACGAAGTTTAGTCTCGAGATTTAAAGTGATCCTCGGTCTTTACTGTTAATGGGATCGAACTCATGACACGCTAACCATGATCCGATGCCTAGACCACTTGGCTACCTTGGCCCCAGGTATCTTGCCGAAGCTACAACAATAAATCAAGCATGTTCAACGGAACAGTGCGCGCGCGCGCAATCGGTTCTACTAACTGTGTGTAATAAGATTATCCAAGTGATTGTGTATGTGCTTTACGGAGGTAGAAGGTATTACATAATAATAGTTCTAATAATTTGTAGTATAACATCCATGTTAGATGTCAGGCATTTAGAGAGAATAACAGTGAAACTATTTTAGGTCCGACTAAAGTGTTCATTTGGTTATTAATTTATGGGGAATTTTGATAATCGCCTTCACGTATAATTTTGTATTATACGCATTTTCGCATTTAAAAGTGTAGAAACTTAATTTAGAAGTATCAAACCCATAAAAGTTTGGGTTTTATGAGGGATATTGTTGCTGCTAATCCTGCAGAGTAGCGGTTATTAAGCATTCGATCACCGCGGCTCCCCTTGTTGCATCAGCCTGACATCATGGCACTAAGTTTTGTAAATCCTTCCCTGATTCCCAACACATGGCTGAGAGATAAGGTCTCAGTAATCCCTAGACTGCCTCTACTATTGATACAAACTTTTTTGCAGTTCTTTTTCAACTGTTACTATTGTGTGCACTCTCTCCCTACTTATATTTATTTAAATATATATCTTGTTCAAGTTTTCAATCGTTAGTAAAATACTTTTTATTCATCTACTCAAGTTCAGATACATATTTTTAAACTAGTAGTGGATGAGACTTGATGTTAATACAGCTTTTCAAATATTAATTCATTAATTAAATTTTGTTTTATATGGTAGGAAAATTAAGTTTGTTCCGGTGGAAGGCAATAGATGACGACAGTATAATGATTATCCAACGGTATAAATTGATTTTTCTTGTTGACCTAAATAGGAATTGACTTAAAGAAAAACAAGATATCAATCATTAGCATGGCCGAGTAATTTTAGCGCGTTTTTTACATGTTGTATTTTACAATAATGCAACTAATGAACTTTTTATTAACAGAAAGTAGTACTGTACCACTCCTCTAAATGTACTACTATTGAGCTGAAAAATAATGACACAAATCTGTATCAGCACTATAAAAAAGCAATAAAATTTTTTAAAAAAATTTTCACACTTTTAGTTTAAAAAAAAAACTATTTTCACTTTGCACTATATATCTTATCACTTTACTGTTTAAAAAAATAATTAAATTAATTGTGTAAAATCAGAGCCTTTTATACTTATTTTCTGAACTTATTTTGTGAAGATTTTCTCCAAAACTCAGGTAGATTGTTTTTAAAAAACTTTTTGCAAACAATAAATTTACTAGGTAAAATTTGAGAAAATTTTGTTATAAACTAGCGAAATTCAGGAAAATTTGTAAAAAAAATTCGGGAAAACTATGGGGAAATTTAAATATGATTCGGCTCATCTAGGACACAAATGCAACCAAATGCCGAAACACCGAGGTCAATTGGTTACTTTTTGGCTGAGAAAAAGGTACGACAAAATATGGAACGACGACGAAATTTGCGTCCTAATAGCGCTTTTGTTCCACTACGCGAAAAACGCGCTAAAAATTATGTTACTTTTTCTTTTGTAAGCAACAAGCATGTTATTAAAATATTATAAATTAGTAATTTTAAATAAATTAGTAATTTTAAATAAATTAGTAATTTTAAATAAATAAGTAATTTTTAATGCACTGAACTGTAATAATTAAAAAATTTCTCTTACAAATGTTGTTATATTGGGTATAATATTTTAAATCCGCAGTTTCAATTCCTATTCTGCGCCTTCCAGACGGTTTCTACTATTTTTGAGACAAATAGCTGAAAATGTTGTTTCACATAAATGTAATTTTGAAAGGCATCAGAACTTCCTTGGACAGATCAAAATTTGTTTTTCATTGGGTCAGTTTAAAGTTTTAGTTTAGGATGGCGCTCCTTTCAACTTTTCAACGAGGCCTTTCAGAGTTAGTGAAAGAGAAAAACCTTAACATCAAATGAAAGAACTTCGTGGCCCTCCTTGAAAGGAGCTGGGGAACACAGTTTAAGAAGCAATGTTCCACAGTCTGACAAGATCTATTAGACCAGAGGTTCCCAAACCTTTTTTGTCTCGTAGACCCCTTGCCATGTTTTTCGGTTTGGGGTAGACCCCTGCTTAATTAATATTGAGTTTTTGAAAATTTATCAAATTAAATTATTTTTAACACTACTACTACTACTACTTTAAAAGAATTAAATTTTTAACTGTAATGAAGTATAGTGTTTAAAATTTAAAAAGCATATGTTTTACTTAGTTAAATTAAAATTAATTAATAAATAAAACTGTTAAATAAACTAATTAAACAACAAATTATTTTAATGGGAGGGATTAATCTTTAGCACTACAATATCAAATTTTTAACATTTGGTATCAATCTTGTCTGGTTTAATTTTGAATCTCCTCTCTTTTAGTAGTGTCCAGTTTTTTCCTTTCTTTTTTTTTCGAGATTGGCAACCGCGCTGCAACTCCTTCTCTCTAGGAAAAGCAATGAAAAACTTACATCAGCCAAATAATAGGTTTGAATTTTTACAACCAAAATTGCTGGCATCCGTTTCTAAACTTTAAGATCTTCGTTAGTGCTTGTAGTTCCTAATGTAATTTGACATTTTTTTTGAATATGACCATATGAACTCATTCTCTGCTGTGGTATTGCCAGAGTCAAAGCATTGTCAAACCTCGTTTCGAAATCTGAATAAAAATCATTTAAATGTTGAATGTATGTTAAAACATTCTGATAGATTGTCTGTGACAAATTTAGAAAATTCGAGACTTTCAGTATTATACTTCTTTAGCTTAAATCAGGAAAGAAAAGCTGAAATGGTTCTTGTATTAATAAAATTTATGCTGTCACCTTGTAAATGCAAATTAACCTCATTAAATTTAGTAAATAAATCTGTTAAATTGGTAAAATTTAGTTTACACGTGATTATAAATTTTCTTTTAAAATTAAAATCACGATATGGTTTAATTAGTATCACATCGACAACCACTTAAAATTTATGGAACCCTAAATTCAATTTTGGCTGACGTAGACCCCTTGGAGGTCGTCATAGATCCCTGGGGGTCCATATAGACTAGTTTGGGAATCACTGTAATAGACTATTGATATTTAAAAGTCAGGCACAAGAAGAGTATCTGAATAGATATACACTGCTGGTCACCGTAAATGCAACACCAAGAAAGACAAGAGATAGCACAACAAAATTTATTTTGTAGATAACATGTTGAACGAGTATCAAATGATTAAATTTATAGGTTTCTGTGAAGTGTGGTTCCTGCCAGAATCAGTAGCCCGAGTAGCCGACATTGTTGGAGATCACCGCCGCCACACGCCTCGGCATTGATTCAAAGAGACTTTGGATGTGTTCTTGGGGTACAGCATACGAAGCAGCTTCCACACGTTGCCAAAGTTGATCTGGTGGGGCAGCAGGGGGTGTAATCTGGGTCAATCGTTAAGCGAGCATGGACCACATGTTTTTATCGGCGAAAGATCCGGAGAGCGAGCCGGCCAAGGAAGCAATTCAATCTGGTGATTGACGAAGAACCTTTGGACAATGCGCGCCGCGTGTGGTCGCGCATTATTCTGTTGAAATATGACTGTGGTCAAGCCCTGAAGGTAAGGAAGGACAACTGGCTCCGACACCTCGGAGATGTAGCGCTGGCTGTTTAAAGTACCGGCAATGCGGAGTGCGAGAGTGATATCCAATACTGCCCAGTACCATAATACCCGGTGAAGGAGCAGTGTGGCGGTGCATAACGCAGCTATTCAGTATCCTCTCTCCCCGGTGTCTCCAGACTCGAATCCAACCATCGTGGTGTTGCAGACAGATGCGTGACTCGTCAGTAAAGACAACTTCATTCCATTCTGCCACCCATATCCTGCTTTCATCGTAGCATTGGCGGCGGAGACATCTGTGGTTTGCGTCAAGGCTAGACCAAGCAATGGAAGTCTTACGGACAGACCACTCTGCTGTAAATGGCGTCGAATGGTACGCGCAGACACTGCATGATGCGTTACAGACTCAATGTGCTGTGCTATGGTTCGTGATGTGACTGAGCGATCCGTCACTGCCATGCGCACAATTTGCCTGTCCTGACGTGAAGTGGTGCACTGAGCTAGTTGCGATCGACCACTCCGGTCCGTCGTACCCCTCTGCATCCAACGGTCACATATCCGCAATTTAGTTGTTTGGTTTCGTCCAACACGACTATCGATTTCCCTGAAAGATAATCCACAATCTCGAAAGGTCACTATCCTCCCTCTGTCGAACTCGGATACTTGATCAAAAGCTGATAGCTGTTTTCTACGAGACATAACTGATCTTTTTTTTCTTTGAAAAAAACCACGAGAAAAACACGATTGCCGAGCTTGAAATTGTCGAAATGTCCAAGCCTTAAATAGCGCTTTGAGGTGGCGCCACAGGCGTGCGTGATGTGTGTCTGCGCTGAAATTCTAATCATTTGCATATCTCACCTCCGCTAATGCATGTTGTAAATTTCATCATGTTTGCGTGCTTCCTTCAGGGTGTTGCATTTGCGGTGGCCAGCAGTATATTTTGACACTTGGTACGGAGGAAAAATATTTTTTTTCTCTGTATGCGAGAGGCACTTGATTAGACCACTGGCAAAACGTGAAAGTGTAATATTGGAGCATCTGTCACTCTTAAATGATGGATCTAGACACGCTCTGTGTCACCACATACAAATGATGAGTAAAAAGCCCCCTCATTCCAAACAACTTTATGATTTTTACAAAAAAAATTGGAACAAATTGAGCTGTGTAATTTAATAATAAATAAAATTAAATTGGTTAAATCAATAGTTATTTAAAACATACAATTTTACTCGAAAAACATTAACATTACAATTATAAACATGCAATTATACAATCAATTCCAAATGTTTTCAACGTGAAACAGCTGAATATCGAAAGCAGCAATTAAAGTATCCCCTCGTAAAATTAAATTTGATTCAATTATTGAATAAATTCAGTTTTGACTCAACGTTCTCTTTCACTCTTAAAATGTATAGTGTTAAAAATTATGTTATGTGAAGTATGAAGTATAACCCATAATTACAAAGCTCATTTTTTACTGGTATTATTTTTAATATACATTTTACAAAACTCTTTGTCGTTGAAACAATTCCTATTTCTAGGAAAATGTAATAATACAGCTTTAAAATAATTCTAAGAAACGTTAAGGTTTAATTAATCTCCTGATGAAAGCATAAAGCGTAATAATTCACATTTATAAGTATCTTGAAGTTGGACTAAATTTTAAAATGAGAAGCATACGCAATTTCTTTTATTCAGGAAATTTTAATAACGGATTGGATATAATTAATAAATTATCTTTGCTTTCAACCCGAATCTTTGTAAAATTACCTTTGAAATCAGAATTCCTCCCTAATTAATTTAATTAGGGATACAATCATATTTTCTAGAATAACATTATGCGTTCTTTTGTGATGGGTTTATTATTGAGAAATTCAAATCTGTTCACAGAATATTCAAACTTTCGCTTACAACTTATTTTGAACAATGAAATTTTTATTTTAAGCTAATGCAATTTTAAAACAATATCAGTAATGCGTTTGGATAATAGTGATATTCAGTTTGAATTTATCTATTTGGTAGAAAAATTTATTGAGAAATGCATAGTTTAATTATGTGTAATGAAGATTTCATTGTGGTACTAATATTTAATGCAAATGCTCTGTTTATTGATGCATTGATATTATGGTGTATTGATATAAATATTAGGTCAACTTATTCATTTTTACTCATACATTAAATTTAAGGGGAAAGGGAGGTTCATGAATTTCTGCACCAAACACATTTTTCACTTTTCCTATTTTAATAAAATATGAATTTCTACGCTTCTAATGGTGCAAAAATTATCATTCTACGTGCAGCAGAAGTGTTTTTAATAATTTTTTGATAATGTTTTACCTCCTGTCAAAGTCTTCTAAACCCATTACTAAAACCCATTTTTCTCAAAACTAACATTTTTACCATATAAGGAACATTTGTTCCTAAACTACTGCATTTAACAGCTTCTAATTTTGCATAATTAATAATTACACTCTAATACATACCTTAATTGAGAGATTTTTTCAAGAAAATACTTTGACTTAATTTATAGCATTAAACATCATAAAATTTCACTGTTGTTGAAAAAAACAAGATATCAATCATTGGCATGGCCAAGCAATTTTAGCGCGCTTTTCACATGTTGTATTTTACAATAATGCAACTAATGAACTAACAGAAAGTAGTACTGAACCACTCCTCTAAATGTACAACTATTGAGCTGAAAAGAAAAAAATCTGGGAAAATTTTGTGGAAAAATCGGGAAAATTTTGTGGAAAACTGAGGAAATTTTTCTGGAAAACTCTTGAAAATGCGGGAAAATTTTTGTAAACTCAGTAAAATTTGGGATAAATTTGGTAAAATCCCGAGATATTCAGGAAAATCTTGTGGAAAATTTGGAAAATTCCATGGAAACTCGGAAAAATTTGAAATATTTTATGGAAAATTTGGGAAAATTTTGTTATAAACTAGCGAAATTCAGGAAAATTTGTAGGAAAATTCGGGAAAACTATGGAAAAATTTAAATATGATTCGGCTCATCTAGGGCACAATTGCGAACAAATGCCGAAAGTCCGAGGTCAATTGGTTGCTTTTTGGCTGAGAAAAAGGTACGACAAAATATGGAACGAAGACAAAGACGAAATTTGCGTCCTAGTAGCGCTTTTGTTCCACTACGTGAAAAACGCGCTAAAAACAGATTTGTGCAAAAAATATTTTTTAAAAAAACAACTAGTAATCCTATTCATAAAATCTCTGATTAAAGTATGTATTATGGTTCAAAGAATATTCAGTAAAAAATTGGAGATTTTTATTTAATGGAATATATTTATAAATGTTCCTTAAAAATACCCATTTTTAACATTACTGAGATACAGATCCTGTTTCGTGAATTCCCTTTAAAAAAATTACATTGCATTTTGTTACCAAAAAATCAATTATTTTACAGTAAACGTAAAATAATAATAAAATATCGTAAATATATTAAAACCAAATTATATCGGTATATTTTGTGTTGAAAGTCGACATAATATTAAAAAAAATCAATTATTTCAGCTCAAAATGAATAATTTTGTTTTTATGTATATTCTTATTTATACTAAAAATATAATTCTATCATAAGCAAAAAATAAAACACATCAGAATTTAGAAGATTTTATTCTTTTTTTAATCTGTACTCTCTGAAAATTAATGCAATTAACTTAAATGTATGACACGAGTGGTGAGCTGAGAACGGCAAGCATTGGTATCGTTAGCCATTATTAAAAGCACATTTGATAACTAGGTTCATGTTTATTTTTAATATATGTGTACCTTTGTCGCGCTTGACGCTCACATCGTGTACTTGGCCTAGCAAAAATTATGTAAAAAATATGTTTATTTATTTATTTAATGGATAAAAATTACCTCTAACTACTAATGTATCTTCTAACGTGGCTTCACTAAGATTATTTCTGTTGCTTCGAAGAACAAATTCCATATTTTAAAACGCATTTACAAAGCTAACTTGTGCAGCTGGAGCTGCCCAAACCATCATTGCAATCTTATACAAGAACGAATAGATAATTTTATTCTCTTCTCAGAAATCCAAAGTATTATGTTTTATATATTGCACATTACAATATGAAATCAAGGTGAAATTACATGTAATGATGATAATTATATGGTTGACGTTAAATAAGAAACTATGCATAAGTTGGTTACAGTAACAAAATAAATGAAGATTGTCGAAAATAATGTTTCCCGGTTTAGTTCCGGTTTCGTTCAACTAAAATACAGTTTTTCCAGTTTTCGGTCTTCTGTTTAAATACGGATCGAAGCCCTGATTTTGCAAGAATACTAAAGGAGGAAATAAATAGTGCTGGCTATTTCAGTATTGAATGTCGGGAGCAGTTGGAAAATA
>BMAO01035855.1:0-93820 GCA_019973975.1 Trichonephila clavata | reverse complement strand
ATGAATGAATCATAAAGAAATAACACATTCAAAACATTGAAAAGAAATTAACCCTATGAACACTCTTTCATTCTGATTAAATTTCTCACACTTAAAACTTCTTTCGTATGATACATGTTTAGAAAAGTGTTCATAAGATGTTAAAATTATTTATAGAATGACAATACAAATGTCATGATAAAACTGATCCAGCTAAAAAAGAATAAGAAAGTCCTCTGTTTCCACAAGATATATATATATCACAGAATTTATTTTACATTATGCATTTCTCCAGATATATATTACTCCCAAACTTCAAGTGCCATTTTTTTCCTTCATAAATTGTCTGTATTTGTTTATGATATTTTTTCAAGATGACAGTACAAAAGTTCCCGGCTTTTTTAAGGTATCCGTCTACGAACCACACATTTATTGTATAGTTTTCCGATTTATTTAATAAATTGAATGAGAAAAAAAGCTAAAATTTTATGAAAAAGGCCACTTTGTGTAATAAAATGGGAGAAATACTGGCAAAGTTTATAAAAAAAAATTACTTGAACCCACTTTCAACAAAATATTTATGAGCAAAATTTCAATTTTTCAAAATTTATATGTTAGTTTACTATTTATTTTCGAAATGAAATAAGGGATAAGAAGAATTTTATCTTTTTCAAAGAATTAGAGCATTTTTACTTAGTCGATATGTAAAACCACTTAAAAACACATATTTGTTTAAAAAAATTCTAAATTTTGTAAAAATGTAGTGATTTTTTAAAAAAAAAGTAGGTCAAACAAATTCCGTTATGCAGAACCTTCATACTAAAACTTAAGTTAATTATTTTCATAACTCCTTCAACAACCCTATTTGAGCTTTAAACTTTTCAATTTTTTTTTATATAAAATAAGTTAGATTCAGCAACATTACATTGAAATGGCATCTGCTCTTGCCAAAGCAAAAGTTAATTTACACTAGTTAAAGAAAGACAAAAAATTTTATTTACAAAATTAAACCCTAAAATATTTTTATTAGTTCTTGACTAAATTGAGGTATTAAAATTATTGAATAACTTACTTCAAAGTCAAAGTTTCTTATTCGAAATACCCATTATTTTTCATTATATTCTCGTTATCTTAGGAGCTCCTTTTGTATGACTTAACCAACCTTTTAAGGAAGAAGTAGGAAAATGTTCTTGGTTTTTCTACAAAATTGGAAAGTATTGATAAGGAACTCAGTAATAATACAGCATATATGTTTTAAAAACAAATTAGTTTCTCCATGGAGATATATTATAGTATACAGTTTCCGCTATTTGTAATAACTTCAGCCGTTTTATTTATAAATAATTGTACAAAACATTTAAAATATGCAAAATGTTTAATTTTAAAACAAATTTTATAAATTATTGTCAAGAATTTAGCAATACAGGGAAGATTTAAACTAAAAGATTTGAATGTTGATGAGCAATATTCCGACTAGCACCGCAAATTTTCTTATTAAACGAAAAATCTGAAACTGTTAACACATTTCCGTATTTCAATATCATATTTTCATTAAGATTCAAATAAAACATTTATTTAAGAAGCAAAATAAATTATTTTGCTTAGAACACCCATAATTCACCTGAAAATTAATGTATAGTTTATCAAGAAAAATCACTTAACAAAAGAGTTGTAGATATCTTAAAACCTGCCATGGACATATATGTATCCTTACAAACATTTTCAAACATAAAAACACCACCAAAAAGCATAAAAAAGGGAGTTTATGTGAAGAAAAACAGAACCTAAATATCTCCCTGAACAGCAAAAAATTTCCGATGTATAAAAAGTGCTGTCCCGCTAAAAGACGAGAACTATCCGAGTAAAGTCATAAAAAGCTCATTTCCAGTTAGAGTCTTAATGTTTTTCTGCTTGGCAACCATGTCACTCTTTACGATTGAAGTTTTGATGCAACCAATTATTCCTTTAGATTGAAGGAAGAAGTTAAAAGCGACATTTTTGAAACAGATTTGCATTTAAGCAAGGTTCAGTGTACTTATCTCTTATATTTACAAATAAATTATTGTTTATAATGACGCTACTTTTCTTAGAAATTGGAGAAATTATTATTATTATTATTTTTATTATTTGCTATTTGTTGTCAAATAATTGTTAGAATAGATTTTATATTTGAAGTGAAAAAACAGATTTTAATTAGAAAAAAATGCTGCTTATTTGTTTTCCTTTTTTTAAATAATATGTACTGTGAATCTTTTATTTATTTATAATTAGCAACAAATTATAAAGATCTTTTTTAAACTAAATGTAATATATTTTTTCTGAAAAAACCATTATATGTAATGATTATTTAATATGTTAATACATTGCTGTCAATTTAATGATTTATTAAATCTTATAAATGTAATTTGGTTTCTTTATAAAACGACTGTCTGCAAATAACATAAACCATCAGCATTTAAAACTCAAATAACAATCAAACTTTTTTAAAGTCAAATAAGTTACTACCCCAGTATAGTGGTTAGGGACGCTGACTGAGGTGCCGTAGGGCCTGGGTTTGAATCCCGGAGAAGGCATGGGTGTTTGTATTGTAATCATTCTTGACTATATAAATTCCTTCTTCCTTTATGGTGTGTACTTTATGCTTACTTCTATAACATGTGATACTTTGTGGTGCACGGGGATTTCTAAATGGTATGAAAAAAAGTTATGAGCACATGATCTGCAACTTTAAAATCGAGTCAAGGGTTCGAATCTTGTTCAACCCATTGTGTAACGAGGATGACAAAGGTTAAATTTATTGAACAATATTGGACGGGTGTTGAAGTTTGGTGATGGCTTAGATGTTGTATTCGTCACTTCTAGACGTAGATTTAAAATTATACAGTAATTTAATGGTTATGGTCACAGACACCGAACACTTACGCTGTAGGTGAGACTGAGTGATGACCGCGTAAGTCGGGGCATGACTTCACATAGAAATTATTTTTATTTGGAGACGAAGAAAAGAATAATTTAGAAAAAAAATTAATAAAATCTTAAATAACACAAATACAAAATCTCAAATTGAAGTTATTTTGACGTATACTAATGTCCAAAATTAAGGTTACAAACACAAAATCTGGGGAAATTGATGAACTATTTGCTGTGTTGACACGAAATTTGGCACTGAGACGTATTTCAATGTGAGAAAGAATATAGCAACATAGTCATTTAGAAAATATTTTAATTTTGAATTAAGATACAGGATATATGAAAGTGTGAAATCATGGGTCAGATAAAAAGCATTGAACTCTGGAAAATAATTTGGAGGGGGACCACCGAGTAACGGTATACAAGCCTTATAAAGAGCTGCTATACTTTTTATGAGGGTGTCAATAAATATTTGTAGCAACAAAGCCCGTTCTTCCAAAAGCGGGACTTATACCTCTTAGGGGGTCCCGGGAGGGGGACTATGCTGAGTGGCACAGTAATCGAGTCCCCGAGATACGTCGGTGCCATTTAAGAGGTTAAAGTAGTATTTTAGCCTTAGCGTAAAAGTATAGTATTTTTGAATTCAATACATTGTTATTTTATGGAGAGGGGGGATGA
Source organism: Trichonephila clavata (assembly GCA_019973975.1). Lineage (NCBI taxonomy): Eukaryota > Metazoa > Arthropoda > Arachnida > Araneae > Nephilidae > Trichonephila > Trichonephila clavata. Next base: position 90,253 of record BMAO01035855.1, on the reverse strand, counting down.
AAATTATGAATGAACATTGGGTCGCAATTATTGACGTCTGTAGAATCACTGTATTAATTAATATTTGTTCATAATTGAATGTTTCGGATTTTTATTTGCTTGACGACTTGACGGCAACGTTTGGTTCAAAACTGGCGATATCTGAACGCGGCTAACAGAAAAGTACCCAAAATATTTTTAAATGATAAATACGAGTAAAAGACATCGTTTTTGATCTCTGAACCGATTATCTCTAGAATTTATTTCTTCAAATATTTTCCATTCAATTTTTTTAGTAAAATATTTACTTTGACCAATACTATTTAATCTGGTATTCTCTTTTCAAATAAAGGAAAAAGTTTTATCCTTATTCAATGAGTTCGGTTATACATTCTTTGGTATTTTTCCTCGAACGGTTTTTTTCACATCAGAAAAAAAATATATTTCAATTTTCACTCTTTTTGGAATTTTAATGGTTAAAATCAGATCACTTTGATCCTTTTTATAAAAGTAAATGAATATAGATTTGTTTTTATTGTTATAGTTAAATTTCTGATTAATAAGGGAACTTTTTGAAATATTTTTTTTGTACGGCTATTGTCGAATTTTATTTCTGAAGTTTGAACTGAGATTTACTTTCACCCCTCATTATGTTTCATTTTTCTTGCGATTATTTGTTTGATTTACTTGATTTTTAATCTTTTACAAATAAATAAATATTTCTCTCTTAAGAATTCAAAACTCTTTTTCTACTTTGTTTTAATTAATTATTGAATCAACTGAACCTTTTTACATTGTCTTACAAATTCCAATTAAAATTGAAAAAAATTCATTGTGCTTTTTTAATGATTTAAAAATTTTTTTTTGAATAATTGAGCATGCACATCAATTAGTTATTGTGTATCCGCAAAAATACTGAAAATTAATAAATATATTTAAAATAAAAACATACAAAGAATATTCTGCAAATAGTTATAAAATGAAAAATGTTTCCCTTTATTTATGATATTGTTATAATCGCAGCTTTTATTTTATTTACTGGTATGATTAATAACTTCGATTTTTTTAGTATTACCTCATAAAATTTTTTTTGGAATATCCAAGATTTTTTTTCTTCTTTAATCCATAAATATTTTATTACATAAACAGGCATATTCGTAATTTTTTTCAATATTTATATACCTATATATATATAAAAGAAAATCGACTAACTCATTCACTTACTTAATCAACACGATATATCTAGAACTATGAAACCTACAGACTTGAAATTTGGTAGGCATGTTCCTTTTCGTGAAACAGTGAACCACTAAGAAAGGGTTTTTTAAAAAATGAACCCAGTAGGCGTTAGGGGGAAATAAGTGACATAAATAATTGCTTCAATTTTTAAATTACTGGATGTACAGTCTTGAAACTTGGTAAGCGTATTCCTCCCATCGTGTAGAGATCTTCTACTTAATGGGTTTTGTTAAAATTCAAAAATCTTTAAAAGGCATTGCAGGATAAAACACAAAAAAATGCATCGATAAAATTAATGTGTTTATTCTTAGCTTTTGTTATTACCTGTCGTATTACGAGGGCTGTTTTTTTAAATAAGATCCGTTTGTTTGTAAAAAAATAACGACAATATTTAGTTTAAAAAAACACATTAGTTTAGGATTGTAATACTGTTGCCTATTTTTCCACATAGTTGTCGATTTTATTAATGTCTTAAAACTACGTTTTGAAAACCCTCTTCAGAGATTCTTCATCCTGGTCGGACAGCCAAGAATTCAAGGAGCGCTTTCACTTCTTCGTTGTCACTGAAGCGCTTCCCGCCAAGTGCGTGTTTGAGGTACCTGAAAAGGTGAAAATCACTGGGAGCAAGGTTGGGGCTGTATGGTGCATGCTCAGAAAACCTTATAGCCAAAAGATTCGAATAAGCCCCAAGTCGTTCGAGAAATGTGGTACCTTGCATTGTCGTGAAAGAGCAAAACACCTTTTGACAGCCTGCCACGCCGTTCGTTTTGTAATGCTCTTCGGAGCTTCCGTAGAGTTGCGCAGTAGGCACCAGGCGGCAGACTTTTTTGAAAAGGGTTTTCAAAACGTAGTTTTAAGGTATGACAAGTGCATTAATAAAATTGGCAACTATATAGAAAAATAGGCAAAAGTATGTACAATCCTAAAATAAAGGTTTTTTTTTAAACCATTTAAATTATTAAGACTAAATATTTTTTATTAAGACTTTAATTTAATACAAAAAGTAAAAATTCACTAGCAATGCTGTTTATACGATTATACAAGAATGCTTACACCAACCAAAATATTTGCGCCTTAAGATCCTGACACTAAGATTGCTAGACAAATAAACAACGTTAAAATTTTAGAAACTGTGGTACTTCACGTAGATAAATTAATGATCTGCAATAATTTTAATTGAATTCAAATGTCAACAGTACCCAAATATTTGGAGAAAATCGACGGTAAAATTTGTGTACTAATAATGCATTTGCTGCACCAGACATCTCGCTTAGCGTACAAAATGTTAAATTAATTAGTTGTGACTTGAAATGATAATTTTTATAAGAGCCAATACGTATATTTATGACATTTACATAAACTGATTTCATGAAATTATATAACTCTGCGTGTAATATCTACTGCTCGATTATAAAGTAAATTGTAACACACGGATTTGCCAGATAAATGAATATTTAAATCAGATTCCTGTAAATGTTAAATCAATATCAATTTCAAAATTAATTAAAAAATTTTATGGAGATCAGTTTAAACTAGGGGTACTCAACCTTTTTTTCTGCCGAGCCGCTTACATATGTTAGCTATTTCACGTGGGCCGCAGACATATGATGGCTATTTCACGTGGGCCACAACATGAGGATAATTGGAAAGGAGGGTGGGGGTGAAATGCTTTAAGATCTAGGTAACATGGAACATTTAAAATGTGAAAATTGATCAAAGTATTTTAACTCCTATTTTGCTTTTTTAATTATTATTTTTTTAATATTTTTTGTCACTGAATTTTTCTAAATTGGAAGCATTTAAGACTTTCTCTTTCACAATTTCTGCATCAGTAAACTGTTATATATGATAACAAGTGATATAAAAAATTTCATAGGGTGCCTTTGTTATAACTGTGACATTAACACTGATAAAACATTTTTATTTTGCTGTTGTAAAGATTATTCAAGAAAACCTATTTATAATCTCTTGAAAGAGATTTTCGAGGAAAAGTATCATAGAACGATTCATGTTTATTGGTATTTTTTAAATACAATTTCGTGACAAATCAAAATATTACATTGCCATGCTTGTTTTTCACTACAAAATAGTCAATTTACCAATCGTCTTGAAACAATGTATTTTTTAAAATATTTTTCCCTTGCAAGATATGAAAGAGAGTTAAAAATTAGTTCCACTCATAAAATGGTCGCTACTTCACTGTTGTCTCTTATCACTCTAATCAGAATATATATATATATATATATCAATTTGCACCCATACGACATCGACAACAAAACGGATATATTTGATTTTTTAACAAAGAATTTCCCATCAAATTTTCATAAATAAATAAATAAAATTCTCAGAGCAATGGTCCATGACCGGGCCACTTAAAAAGGTCCGGTGAGCCGCAGGTTGGGTATCGCTGATTTAAAACATATTTAATTTATAAATATCGACATTTTATATCATGATAAACCTATTATAAAAAAGATGTTTGTAAATCCTCAGATGAAAACAGGGCACATTTTAATATTTGATTAGCGTAAATTTATTTGAAATGCGACTGGGGATTGGTAATTTTAGCATTGGCAGACCTAGTACATTTCCCGGGAGCTGGTATCACTATTTAGTGTGGCTCCATAAAGGTAATGAATAATTTGATGCCCTGTTTCCTCACCAGAGGGAGGTACCTCAGCTCTGATGATGCAAAATGTTACTAGGAATTTAATTTTGTCGAGAGAACCCGAATAAAAAAAGGCATTCTAGAGATCTTTAAAGTGCCGCATAAACGTACGACATGGACGCTATCAATTCTCTTCAGTATGAAATTCTCCCCACATGCCGTGGTCTCTCTCTCTCTCAAACCCACAAAATTAATCGTACAAGGTCAGCGTCTAAATAACTACATCATCCAACCGGCATTAGTGCAAATCAGCGCTTTTCAGCTGTGGGGCGCTCCGCCAGGGGGCATGATAACACTATGTAGGGGCGCGAGGAAGTCAAAAAGTCGAATATGAAAGTTTATTTAAAAAAATTATTAATTCACTGAAAAGATGCAAAACAAAATACATTCTGACACATTTAGACTGATATAATATACTTATAAATGTATCAGTACTGTACAATGAATTTTTGATAATTAATTTATCAATACTAATTTAAACACAAATCTTAAAAAATGCTAGTGACTCCCATGAGCTTCTTCTTATTAAATTTTATACAAGATATAATACTTATCTTGAAAACTTTTACGGTTAATAATAAAAGCCGTATTGCAGCTTTAGTGCGGCATAGTACCTTATTATTGCATTCAATACATTGTTATTGTACCGAGGGGGGGAGAGATGAAATTATGACTGAAAATTGCGTCGCTAACATTGGATTGAAAATTTAAGAAGCACTTGGTGTAAATAAATAATTATTAAAATCTTTTTAAATGGTTAGCGTAAATAAATGTGTTTTTAAAAAAAAAATACCAACGATTCTTTGGTACTTGCGTATTATATCGTATACCGGTTTCGCCCAAACGAAAATATATATACCAATTTTAAAAAATGTCGCCAAAAGCTATTATTACTTTGTTGAACTGTGTTGCGATGAATGGTTTCCTTTATTGGGTATACTATATCGCGGTATTTGGCGACGTCTGTTGATATTACAATATTGCTGAACCCTATTTTTTTAATCGCATAAATCTTTATCACTACGATTCTGATGATGCATTTTGGGCCGTTAAAGTCACGGATTTCAATTTTCAAGTTTACGAAATTTTTCGAGGATAGCTTGTATAGGGCTTAAACGCAATTCAAGCTCTTACCATCTTAATTATCACCTTCATCGAATGGTCATCAGCAAAATTTACTTCGTCCGTGGCACAATAGCTTTCTTTAAGTTTTAGAAAGATGTTCATTCAATACCAAACTAGGGGCTTATTCTTTCTCTTGTTCATTAATATTTAAGTAATATGTGTGTTTTCTAAAAATCAGAAAAGGAGAAATATTTTCAAACTTAAAAAGTACAAATTTTCCTTATAGTAATTATAAAGCATTGTTATATTTCGTGCATATAAACAGAAACACAATATAAATTTAATAAATGATGTAAACCATAGAGACTTTTATGATTTCGCTTTTTGATTGATTTCCATATGTTACTAATTCAATACATATATTTCCAAATTTATCATATTTATCTAATAACATATTATTCAGTTCCACGTGAAAATTTTATGCATGACTGTTATTCAATATTTTAGTTTTTGTTCATTTGTTATTTTTCTTTTATTAATATATATATATTACAAAAATATACAAAAAATATAGTTATATACCTAAGATAACTATAGTCATGATAGAATAGATTTAGCCACAGAAATACTAGAGCAAACTCCTAGCCTTAGGAACCAGGAATGCAGTTTTAAACAATGTTTTTCGGCCAGCCAACCTTCACCTGAATTTGCCAGTACTCTGGGCCATAGGGAAAGCAATAAATTTCTAGAGAAGTTTAACTATCATTATAGATAAAACCATAATCTATTAATGTAAAACGATAATATTATAGCCTGTAATAATTACTAAAACATTTAAAATCAAAGTTAAACTATTAGATAAAGACTTACCACGTGACTCATGTTCCCCGGCTATGGACAATAACAGTATCGCCTAAAGTTATTAATTTTTAATAAAATAGCATTAATACTATATATACACATTTAAAAACTCTATATTTTATTTTAAAAATTTACAGAAAATAAAAGTACTACCCAGCCATTTACAATTAATTTTTAAGAAAATATAATATTGTTAATTTACTTAGCTAGAGGCGCCATCTATCTATAAACTGTACAGCTAATAACTTTTTTTATTTAAATGTTAGGTAACTTTTTACAAATTTTGGAGGGTATCTGTGTTCCATACAATGATTAATAAAGTTATTAAGATTTAAATATATATTAAATTTATCACTAACTAATACATTATTACGATAAATATAATTGAAAATAATATTTCTATAAAGTGATATAGGGAATTCCATTAAGACACACACACTTTAAGAATGTTAAAAGTAAAATCATCTCTTTTATCATAAATATTGCTATGTAATTTATAGTCCTTAATACACAATGATATATCCAAGTAATAATTTTAACTGGATTACTTAATTTAATTAGCTTTACATATTCCGGATAAAAATTAATATTGGGGTTAAAATTAGTTATTTTTACCAAAAATAATTAGGTGATCTATGTATCTAAATATGTAATAATCATTATTAATATACATATATATACATTTTCTGCTAAAAGCGGAATGTTAGGATCCTATAAAGAGCATACTTAATATAACATTAAAGTCCTAAGTCAGTAACCGCTTTAGAAAACAACGATTCTGCACTTTGGTCTGTACAATTTTTCTTATTTTAAACACCTTTTTATAAGCTTCACTTGTACCTAACGGAATCTTTGAACTCAAATTTTATTCATTTTAAAAGGTCAGATTAATTCGAAATTTTGCTCACTTGTCAAGTACCGATGACAATACCATACTTTATTCATTTTGTTCGATTGTCCTGATTAGGATCATCAGGATTAACGATTTTAAATTTTCAGATTTCATCCCGCATTTGGCGACTAATTTCAGAGCCCATTTCCAGATTTGGCGACTAAAAGATTAAGTTACAACTTAATTTGATTAACTATAAAAGGGTGTTTTTATTTTTTTAAGCTATAATTTATTATTTTTATATAAATCTCATGTTTTAGGTTCTAATTATCGGAATTTTATCTCTTTCTAAGTTTTAGAATATATTTCCTACTTGACTGTGAATTTAATAAATACATTGAATAATTATATTGGTGTCTTTTATTACAATGCTTACTAAATTTAATCTCTTATTACTTGTAGGTGCTTTAAAAAGAACATGATTTCCTATAAAGTGTTTTTCCCATCAAGTGAGCTCAAATACGTTTGATTACTGAAAGTGACTTTCTTGATTTTTAAAGTTCTTTTTAATTTAAATAAAAGTTCACCTTTCTTTCAGAATGCTCTTTCAGTAAAGAATAGAATATTTAATTTCCTCTTTGTGTTTAGGTGATGGTTAGGACCGGAAAACAGGATTTTAAGCTTCAATGCTTCATCTTAACTCAAGTCACAAATAGTTGCCCTTAAGGAATTTGGATAGCGAGAAAAGAATGTTGCCCTCTGGCAATATTTTCTCCTTGCTGTCAGTGAAAAAAGATAAAGTTACTTCACTAATAGTTCTCAGCTTGCGTTCATCATTTCCGTATAATTTTAAAAGCTGAAAGAAAACCCTTTTCACACACACACAAGTTGCTTACGTATGAGAACGGTCCCCTCTCCTCTTTTTCTTTTTCTGAAAAAAGATAATAAATTGTTTCGTTCCATTCTCTTTTAGATGATATATAGTAAAACTGGGAGCTTTTTTACATCATCCACAAAGAAAAAAAATGTGTTTTACCTACAAATACATTTTATTATTTTTTGTTTTGGTCTTATTTTTTTAAAAAAATTAGGAAATAAATATAGCAACTATTTTTAAGTAAGGTTACCTTTAAAAATGTTAAATAAGTGTTTAAGTACAGATATTTAATCATTTAAAAACGGATATTTAGTATACAATATTTAAGTCATTAAAATGAAATACTGACTGGGAAATTCCATGAATAAAAGTTTAAAGAATTATGGTTTTTTTAGTCATTTTTGACAGCAGGTCTTCTTCCTTACACTAATAAATTAATGACAATAAAAAAATTTTGATAGTGAAATCTGAAGAATAGATGACAAAAAAGTTCTGTCAGAGTTTAGTGTGATTATATAATAAATAAAATCTTGAGAATTATATAATTAATATTTATGATCTAGTAATCTATACAGAATAAATTCAGTCCCCCCCCTTATTTTGGTATGTTTACGAGCAATGATTTAAATTGAGACAGATATAAACTTGTGTATATTATAATTTATGCTTAAATATATTTATACCTCAAGAATATGAATTTTCATTTCCGTTTATTTAACCTATGTTCAATTATTTTCATCGTATTAATGAATTTTAATTCCTTGGAATAATTGCACAGTATCCAAGATCTGAATATATAATTCAACACATATTAAAAATAAACATTTATATTTGGCAGATTCAGATTTGCACTTCACATTGTGTGTTAATTGCTCTTTCCCTGTTTCATCAATGCAGCCTGAAATTTTTTTCGGCAGATTTTCAAGGGTAAAAAACACGACATAGAAAACTTCCAGTGTTTACATTAAAGGTAGCTTTCTTTTGGTTCTCATTAATTATTATCCTTTTTTTCCTTCGTGATAAAAAAGGACTCGAAAAGGTTGTGTCCAAAGCATTTATTTTCGTCTAAGGCCATCTATTTTCTTTTTAATCACAATTTTCAGAAATATCTCTTTCATATGTTATAATAATAAATTACAAAAGTACGCTTAGAATAAAATGCTACAAGTATTGTGCTTCGCTTTCTACTCCATTGTTGTGCATCTACGTTTATTTCATCTTGTATTTAATTAAGACATGATGGCTTTTCTCAAATCATGGACTCCACAACTATCTTTACATATATACAGCACTTTATTACAATTGACGTTAATTAAATACTCGGGATCACATATCCCTTGGGAAAATTGCATTAAGCATCATACCTTCGTTCCTTTTGTTCCTTTCTCTCTGGTGTGTGTTGGTTGTAGACACTACCACACCCTTACGATCTCTCGTGTTTAAAGCGCCCTCTACAGTTGGGCTCTAGCACTTGCATGAAACATTTTTATCGAACTAATTCATTTCATTAGAAATTGTTATTTACTTATTAATTCCTGTTATTAGTTCACTCTTTCCCTATATATATCTTGTTCAAATTTACAACCATTAATAAAATACTTTTTATTCTTCCTTTCAAGTTCAAATACAATTTTTTAAACTTGTAGTGGATGCCACTTGATGTAAAAACACATTTTTCAAATATTAATTCATTAATTAAATTTAGTTAACTAAAATAAAAATTTTCTTTGTTGACCTAAGTAGAAATTGAATTGAATATTTATATATATATATATTACTTGTTTATGATGTGAATAGAGTAAACTTTCACGTCTACGGCTCCTTTTAAATCTGATTTCGATTTATCAAGACAGTTAATATAACCATCCACAGTTAACAAACATAAATAATGCCTGAACTGTTAAGTCCCAAGTTGTTTCTTTATCAACTTAATACATATCATATAAGTAATGCCATGATCTGATTTCCCATTTATTTCATTTTGTTTCAAAATACGTATTTTTATTGTACAGGTCGTTTTGTACTAAACCTTGGTTCATTTCATGGATTAGTTAGCTTATTTTGGATGTCATAAAGTCTCATTTAGCTGAAGTTAATGATGATCTACTGCACATTCAATAAAAAAAAACAAATTTAAAATCTATTAATGATGCCGTGAAATACTTGAAATAAGATTTTAAGGAATATTAAAATCAATTTGCATTTTAAAACCTATATTCGGTTTTTATTGACTTTAATTCATAGCTGATCACTTTAACATCGGAAAAAATAGACTCATAATTATTTTTTACTCTCAAAATGACAATGCGAAATACTCTTGAAAGAATTATGATTGAAAAAGAACGGTTTTTCATTCTAAATTTTTAAATGAAAATACGATAAATAAAATAGCCTCTTTTCCCACTTATTTCAATTAAATACATTTTACTTACATAAATATATAATTTTTTTAAAAAAAGAATCTATTTTATTCCAAATTTTAAGTTCGAACTTTATTAAAAGAAATAGAAACAAACATAGAATCTTCTAAAAATGTTTGTATTCTTAATTTATTTTTCTTTTATACAAAATAAATTGTCATATTTAAATCTTTTCCTTACATAAAATAAAAATAAGAGTTCAATTTTATATACTTTAGTCATTTCATTAATTTATTTATAGTATGTCAAATTTCCTATTCACTATACAATTACTTAAAATACTTTTTCTTCCTTTTTTGCATCTGTATACCTTTTTTTCTATTTCATATTAATGGCTTTTAAATGGTTTGTATGAAAGTAAAACTTGCAGCAGATTCCCTATGTTTCTTCCCCCCCTTCCCAAGAGATAATTTGCATGTAATGCATTCCTAATTTTGAAATCACTTGAGATTCAGTTCCATTTTTTTTGTCGTGGTCACATTGAACGAGAAATCATCCATCTGGTTTCAAAGTTATTGAAGCATATAACTTGACTGGAAGGAAAAGTTAAGATAAGAACAACAACATTTAATCCTTTCCTCTTTTTTGCGGATGATGGGACTCATTGATTCAGTAAAGTGATAGCTGTAAGAAATTTTCTAAGAGAAGCAACTGAGTTATGTGGAATAGATTTTTTTCCTTTTTTTAGGTTGTTTTTCTTTCATTTTATACGGCGGAAGAAGTGATAGGAAAGTTGCATATTGCGACGACATATTTTACTAGAGAACATACTTAATTTAGCATTTTATTCTTTTTTTTCATAAAATAAAGTCCTCGTTGAAAACATTACAAACTTCCTCCTAATATTTTGATTCATTTCTCGTTTAGTTAGTGAAAAATAAAATCATTTCGCATAAATTTCTAAATTATTTATATTGATAAAATTTTACGGAGCGGTTAGAAAGAAAATAACTTGTGTGTTAGGTGTATTTTGATATATATTTATATGAAAATGACACTGCACGTGATTTCAGAACCAATTAAGGTATAATTAGTTTCAGAAACGTTACAAGTTAAAGTAGTCTAAGAACTTTTTCTATGCAGTTAATATAATCCAAATCAAGGAAAGTGTTTTGATATGCATGTGTACATACATACATATATAGTTTTATTAAGCTTTACTATCCACAGAGACAGAATAAGACAAAAGATAAAAGCTTCAAACAGATATTGGTAACTTAAAAATATGGCTGCTGCAATATTATAAGCAATGCTGATTTAAGGCAGCTTTTAATAATTTATAAAAAAGTAGAGTTTAACCTGTTTTGTAGATAGAAAACTTTTCCTTTCTGTTTATAATGCTGAACGAAGTCCTATATTGAAAATGATGGGGGAAAGTTCAAAAAGATAAAAGATAAAGATTTTTGTTAAAGAAGCATTCATAAATTCCAAGATCATGATGAATCAATAAACAACTTATTACCAGATCCAGGATCCAAATACTGATTCAAAGCTACAACAGTATTTGCCGAATAGCTTTTGATATAAAATTATTTGTACTTAAATAGTAGTAAACTAATTTAAAAACTAAACTAATTAAGTTTCATACTAAAATTATAGGAGTAAAACAAAGAATATTTTTGTATTTGTTCAAGTATAATACTAACGTTAAAAGAATTTAATTGAAAATATATTATTTTTAAGAGCTACTATTTCACGTTATTTATGAAATGAATGTGTAGGTCAGCGTTTCTCAAACTGTGGGACGCGATAACCTTACGTGGGGGGCGTGAGCACACCGGAAAGTCGAAAAAAATATTACTTAAAATTTTTAAATAAACTGAAAGGAAGCAAATTTAAATACATTCCTATAAAATAAGAAATAAAATACACATTAACACCTTATAATATAATAAATATATCAGTACTGCCCAATGCATTTGTTATTAAATTTAACAATACTAAATTAAGAACAAATGTAATAATTACTAGTAACTTCTATGAGCTTATGATAAACAAAATTATATACCGAATTTTAATACTTATATTGATATTTTGTACGATTTATATGTAACGTTGTATTGGGGTTTTAGCAAAAAATGCATTATTTTTGCATTATTTATCACGTTTTTATTGTAATATGAAAATTACGATTGAAAATTGGGATGCAACTATTGAAAGTTTGCGAAGTACTGATGTAGATAATCAAAAGGCTGATAACATTTGGAAATATAAATATGTATATTGTATGTATATCTTATATTAATAATATGTATTATATGTATTAATTTTTATATTATATTTGTATATTATATATTATATATATATTAATTTATATAAATATGTTAGAGTAAAATACTTGCATAGGATATTCTCTATAACCAAATTTACAATGTCGCTTATTGTAAAAGAAAGAAAACGAGCTTGTCTGTTTTGTTGTAACAAACACATTTCTTTTTACATTATTTCAATTTGTTTCATTAGATTATTTTTAAATTTTTTATGTATACAGTGAAATACGTTTAATGCGAAAACGCTTAAGACGAAATATTGGTTACACGAACAATTCCATGTGTTTTCTGCTATGGAACAACTACTATGTGTTTTCATGCAGTTTTCTTATAACACGAAACGAATCGCTTAACAAGAAATGGTTTTCCTTCTTTGAATGCCAGAATACGAAAAACACCAGCTACTCAGGCGAAATTTAAAAGAGGGTGTGAAATGAAACTGAGGTGGTTTCACATGCTTCACAGATCGTAGAAAGAAGGATAACTTGGCTTTAAAGTACCCTTGAAATAGCTTGATACATGAGTCTATTTTGTTTATATAAACTCAGGGAGAAAGCAAACTGCTATTTTGCTCAAAATGAATGTGTAGTTTTTTTAAGGCTGTTAAACAAAAACAAAAAAAAAAACAAGACATAAACGGAAATCTATAAATATTTTGGTATTACTAACTCTATATTATCGCAATTATAAAAAAAAAGGAAGTAAATTACCAAGATGTGTGAATGAAATAAGTTTGAACCAGGACAAAAAGGGATGAGAAAAAGACCAAGCAAGTAGATTTAGATTTCGTTACTTATTTGGTTCAAACAAGCGAGTTATCAGAATGTTCCCATATCAAAACCTTTAAGGTATTCAAATAGCTGCAACAACTCTCTTTTAAAAAAACTAGAGATATGGGGATATTTTTGTTATTTTTAGATTTGTTTAGTACATTTTAAGAAAAATATGCTAAAATTAAAAGAGAAAAAAAATTATTACTACTAAAATGGGAACAAATAGGTAAACATTTACGAAAAATAGCATAAAAGCGGCCCATTCTGTACCAAAGGTTTATGAACAAATTTTCACTTTTTTCATTCCAATGTACTGCTATGTTATTCATTTTGGAAATGACCTTCAGGATAAGAGATATTTTCTTTTTTTACAAAAACTAGAGCACTTTATCTCAATTATTATATGGTATTTGTTTAAAAAAACAGTGATTATGTTCACATAAGGGACAGTAAATTTTGTAATGGAACAGTGTTTGATAAATCTGAACGTTAAAACAATTCTACTATTATAGAGATCTTTAAAAAATTTCAGTTAGTTATTTCGAAAACTTTTTGAGCAATCGCTGACCCCGTTTGAGTACTTTTAAAAAAACATATTTCGAGTAAAACGCGTTTTAATGTATGACATCTTGCTTTTTTAAAGTAATGGTATCTGCTTTTACTAAAACGCGTGTAGTTTTTGTTCTAGTGACCGAAAAATGATAATGATAATCCGACTACCCTAAAATTGTCAATTTTTGGCAAAATTCACAATTTTAGGGTAGTCGGATACCATAAATCTAGAAAGAAGCAATGAACTCGCTAACAAATGTTAAAAATCGTTTTAAATTTTTGGCGCGTTTTTCACGTAGTGGAACAAAAGCGCTATTAGGACGCAAATTTCGTCTTCGCTACGTTCCATATTTTGTCGTACCTTTTTCTCAACCAATAAGCAACCCATTGACCTCGGGTTTTGGCATTTGGCCGCATTTGTGCACTAGATGAGCTGAATCATATTTAAATTTTCCCATAGTTTTCCAGAATTTTTTTTTTTGCTTTTTTTATAGTGCTGATACAGATTTGTGTCATTATTTCTTTTCAGCTCTATAGTAGTACATTTAGAGGAGTGGTACAGTACTACTTTCTGTTAGTAAAAAGTTCATTATTTGCATTATTGTAAAATACAACATGTGAAAAACGCGCTAAAATTACTTGGCCATGCCAATGATTGATATCTTGTTTGTTTTTTTAAAATTTTGTTGAATAAGAAGTTTTTTTGCAATATCCTTTAATGCGAAAATATGTTTCAGTTCCACTCAGTTTCCTGCTAAATAATTTTTACTGTAATTATAGAACCAACGTTAGTGCTAAAAATTTAGACGAATTTTTCTTGGAAAAAAATTACAGATAAATTAAAATATTGAGAAAATTCCAGCAATGATAGATATTTAACACTAGAACGTCCTTAGGTGTCAATTTGACACCGGCGCCTGTTTACTTTGTTCTCTTTTCCGCATTTTTGCGGGGAATTTGAAATTTTTTTTGATTTTTAGTCATTTTTCCAAGTGATTGTACAAAAAAAGTTTTGTGGTTCTAGGTTAATTAGGAAAGATTTTACAACTGCATATGCCTAGAACATCCACTGGTATTATTTCAATACCAAGGCAATTTATCATTATAAAAAGCTGTCTTTCACTAGAATATAGTTTACAAAGTAGATACCATTAATGGAACAAACTTTCCGAAGTCCTATCGCACATTTATTTGACTTTGAATGCAGTGTTATTGAGTTCTCAGTGGAAATGAATCAATTATACCAAAATTGTTGTGTCAAAGTGTTTCGTTACATAATATTTACTTATTTTCCCATAAAAAAATTCATTCAATTTTCAAACTTAGTACAGAGTAGACACCCTGAAATGATGGCTCGTGGAAAAGGTCTAAGTCATGATGAAATTGTTAATTTGTTACGAGAGCTTTCTGAGAATGAATCGGCTGTAATTTCGATTTCGATGAAGACATATGATTGAATGAAAGTGACTACGAAGAATCTGAAAAAGTGCAGATGTAATTGATAAAATACCGGTAAATCCTGATATATATATCTCGCTATGGATGGCACGGAATCAATAACGCATAATAGTAATGCTTCTGGCAGATTTGTGACTCGAAATGTTTTGCGAGAAACTTTCAACAAGCTTCGCGAAGCATAATGTCAACGTCAGTTTTTATGATATAAAGAGTCATAATATATGATAATTACAGGAAATAATATTAAACAGTCTTAAAACTAAACCCTATTTAACAGTAGTTCTGCAATTATTTAGTTAACACAATTAGTTTATATATTTTATGCCGCAGTGTCGAAATGATACCCCGGTGGATGTTTAAGGGTAATCGAAAACCCGGATGTTCTAGTGTTAAAAATAACATACCCTAATAAAATATGCCTCTGTTCTTATAGATCTGCCAATGGTTGATATAAACAGAGCTTAATAATGAAACTCGAGAGGTTTAAAAGAAAAAAAAATTTTTTTTCCATGTGAAATTCTCTGTATAAATTAAATGCACTGTTAATATCTCAGTTGAAGCTAAAAATACGATACATAGAATGATTTAATTTTAATAAACATCTGAAAATAAAAATCTAAAGGAAAACAGAGCATCAGTAAGGAGTTGCAGAATGGTTAGACAAAAAAAATGAGCTTGAATGAAAATTAAAACAGGAAGCTTAACAATTTTTCTAAATTAATGATACCACATTCTCAAAGTCTTGCTCTTTACATCTTTTACATATTTCGAGGAACTAAACGCGTCTTGGACTATTAAGTTAACCATCTTGTTCCCTTCTTGTCTAAAGGTTAAAGATGAAAGGTTCATTGTGTAAATAAATATAACTTTCATTAGTGAGAACATTATTCTAATACATGAAAGGAAGCCGCTGAGGAAAAATAATGGAAGAAATATGTTAATAGAGTTAGGATTCAATCTTAATGAGACGAAAACATAATGAATTTGATTATTCTGAATAAGAAAGGAAAACTATTTTTCTTTCGTTGGGTTGGTTGCAAGCTAAATTTATATCAAAGAAACTCGGCTTTCTTGAAAGGGGAAACTACACGAGTTTGACTGAAACTTAACCAGGATAGAAGCTTTTCTCTCCAGGTTAGAGCTTATTCATTTAGTAATATAATACCTCCAAAAAGTTATTGCATTTTAAAAGCTACAAATAAATGTATTTTGAGTAAAATTTATCTGTAACTATCGCTTAGTATGAAATGTTAACGAATTGTTCAACATTTAAAAAATTTCTTACAGTTTGTGATTGCACTCGAGATTATTTTTTTATATCGAATTATGAATGTGCGCGCGTGCTTAATGATATTTTTTATATTTATTTGAGATAATTTTTTCAGGATTTATAATAAATTTTAATAATAAGTTTTATTATATTTTATACGCGAATTCAAAGAATTACTAAAACAATTGCACATTATAAATTCATCAGATATATTTTATATTGTGATTAATTCTTCTTATAAAATAATAGTTGCATTTGCAAGTTTTTAAAAGGTATTGTGAGAAATATTGAAAAAATAAGTTAATTTATTTATTAATATCTAGAATGTGATATACTTCCTATCCGTGTGATTGCGAGCCAACCCCATTGTACAAATTAAACAACTCTTCATATTCATTGCTCAAATTGTAAACTAATTTACCTGTACTATGTAGTTGTAAATTTGTACTTAAATTTAGTGCTTCTTTAAAAACAATATTCTTAATTCCCTTTTCCTCTAAATTGCTTTAAATTTTTATTCAGTCCGTGCTTTTGCACCTTGACAGAGTCACATTCCAAGAGTCCATGAGTAAAAATGTTTCCTTCGATATTACACAAAACCGAATTTTTCAAAACTCTTCTCTGTGATTTATTAATAGACATGGCAAATGTCAATCTTACATTTCGGTACAATAGCATATCTAAGTTTCCTCGAGTGTCCAGTGTGATTTTTGGTATGCATACAATTTTGCCTTTCTTGTTCCCTTGAAAAAATTTCACACTGCAGTATATTTCTTTTGAATATTTTTCACAACCTATTTGTACCATTGCAGTCCACCAGTAATACATAAATTTCTAAATAGCATGTCGATACAGTCTAATTTCAAATTCATTTTAGCGGGTGGCATTCCAATTGGAGTTATTGATGATAGATGTTCAGTCAGATACTGTAATTTATTACAGCATTACGAATTTTTTTTTATATATCGATAGATAATTCAGCAACGGATATATATGAGGAGAAGCTATTGTAAATTGAGAGTCGTGTTTACTCTTCGGTTAAACTCTAATATCAACCTTTCTGTCTATAGAACCGACATTGGTGCCCAACGTGGGGCCCAAACCTACGACCCTGAGATTAAGAGTCTCGGGCTCTACTGACTGAGTCATGCGGGATAATTGTTACAATTCCTTAATCCCGAATTCCATGATCAATAAGACGATTATATATTTCATTATAATTTTATATCATTTCAATAATTCATTCCATCTTTTTGGCATTTTGTTTATTGGATGACACACATAGAAGACATGTTAACAGCAAAAGAACATTACACACACTTACTCTACAAGCCAATCAAAGTATACATCTCTTGGATGACTTGCAGCGCCATCTATACAATTAATATTTAATTTGCAACACCAACTTATGTGAAAATGATAGCAGCTAATTCATTGCATCACGGTTTATTATTAACTCTAGGAGCATCTTTGGGGCTTGTATAAAAACCCAGATGATACTCTTGATCTTGGTTTTATTTTAAATTTCATACAAAGTTCTATATTTTTCTGCCTATTGATTTTTATTCATAACTGGCTGTAAAATTTGCAAAATATTGCCACCTTTAACTTTTTTGAACGTTCATGTAAACCTCATTATCATAAAAGTAAATTTGTCTGAACTGTGGTTATGTATTAATAAATTTATTATAGCATCACGAAAAGCTTTTTTTTATACAGAAAGAGAACGCCTACACGAAAAATAATTGGTAAGTTATAACATAAAATTTTTAAAAAAATGCAAGACACAAACTTAAAAATTCTATACGTGAACGGTTAAACCATTTTTTTTTTTTTTACTTTAATGTGAAATTATTTTTTTTACTCGTTTAATTTAATCCTTTTGTTTGAATATCATTTATAAAATGTTTTTAAAAAGCTGATTAAAATCTTTTTTTGTTTTCTTGCCTTAAGAGGAACTTTAATTTTTCTATGTAGTTAAAAATAGATTTAATCTAAATAGATTTAATTTAAGATCAGAATATAGAGTTTGCATGTATTAAGTAGGTGTAAAAAATATTTTATATTAAAAAACAGGATTAAAAGCGTGGGTGTGATTTGAGAAGATTTTCGAAAAGCATATGATTAGTATAGTTCATAAAAACAAAGAAGATTTATTAGAAAAAAACTTCCATGTTCTCAAATAAAAATTAAAACTTTTAACGCTTTTTTTTAAAATGAGAAGCTGTTATTTAAATTTTTTAAAAATTTTATAAAAAAATAACATGGCTTCGAGCTTGTGGCCTGTGTAATTTTTCCTGAATTGTAGGATCTAATTCTAGTGTCGTAAACAGCACCTTAAATCTGTTGAGACTCAAAGTACTGACGTTTGCCTGGTGTGGAAGTTTAGAGAATGAAATGCCAGCTCAATTGTAGATTTTGCTTTTAAATGCATTGCTAATAAACAATCATTCTATAGAAAATTTTAGTGTAAGAAAAAAAATTTGATCTGGAAAAGAGATAATGCTAAGGGGAGCGAAGCATTATATGATAAAATAAAATATGAAGTAAATGTTAACTACTACAGATAAAATGTATTTAAATTCATGTTTAAAAATAAATATTTTTTATTTCTTTTTTTCCATCCTTTTTTTGATAAATTTATATTGCATTACAAAAGCGTTTTTCAAACTGTGGGGCGCGCCCCACTAGGAGTATGGTAACTCTACGAGGGAGGCGCGCGCATATTTAAAAGTCGAAAACAAAAGATTATTTAAAAAAATTATTAATACACTTAAAGTAAGCAAACAAATTACATTTTGACATTATAAAAAAATACATACATATTTACACTGATTAATGCACTTATTAAGGTATTATAGTATTGCACAATGTATTTTCTAAGTAATTTAACAATAATAAGTTAAGAATGACATTCATAATTATCATTGGCCCCACATGGGCTTGTCATATATAAAATTTTATTCAAAACTTTACATTTATCTTGATAGTTTGTACGGTTCATAATTAATCCCTCAACTGCCGATTAAAATGTACGTGATTCGCCCTTCAATGCCATCGTTTCCTACGTAGAAACGCGTATCTGAAGTATTGGGGGAGGGGAAAAAATAAATAAGTAAATCTTCTGAAATAAATCCTTCGCAAAAACTGTCAAGATCCTTTTATTGCTTTCCAAAGCATTCGGAATAATTTTATGGATAACAGTGCACATAAAAGAGCGTACTTCGGAAAGACGTATATATACGTCTGTGGTAATTAACACTTTTGCGGAGTGAGACGTTTATATACGTCGGTGGCCCTTAAGAGATTAAAGTCGTATTGTAACTTTAGCATCAATGTATAGTATTATTGAATTAAATACATTGTTATTGTGTGGAGGAGGGGGGAGGCATGATGAAAATTGATTGAATATTGGATCACAAATATTGAAAATTTGAGAAGCACTGCATTATGCGATTTATTAATGAATCTTCATAAGAAACGTATATATTTACATTTAATGTTATTTTACATTTCTTCTTATTCCATGCAAAAATATGTAATAATTTTAAAAGAAAAATTCAAAATTACATGTATTAACCAAACTAAAAAAAAGTTTATTATACTTATTTTCTAAATATAATCATGTTTTTATAACTAATCAGTCCTTTTGTCTGTAAGGTGTCTATAACGATAAAAAGTTACCTTGCTATCTTTCTATATATTTAAAGATAAAAGCTCTTACACTATTATGGACATTGATATATATTTTTTTAGACCATAGATATGGGTCGATTGGTTTTTTTCAAACATTACAATTGTTGAAATCACCAAGTATTCATAAGAAGAGAAGAACATTTTGCATTTTATGTTGATATAATGTAAGGGAAAGAGTGTATATATGTAAATATTTTACTTAAAAGAAGAAAAAAAAAGCATAGACAGGAAATTCTTGCTAAATATAGCTTTTATTATAATATCCTGCTTCTGTTTTTGCTAATATAATAAGTGTTTTGATTTATTTCCCAATTATAGTTTAGGTATACTTCCTTTTTACTTTTAAAATAAATGAAGTGGAAGAGCTATTAAATATACTTAGAAATAACATAATACTTGTAGATAAAATTTAAATATTTTTAGTGTCATTTAAACATTGTGTTTAAAAAGATATCCGGAATTCTACTAAAATTATAAATGTGAGACACTGAAAGAAATATATAATTGTCAGTTTTGTTTTTCACTGTATAAATTGAATAAAATTGTAATAAAATACAGTTTTTGCGTCAAAGAGAACATTACAAAGATTAAAAGAAGTTCTCTCAATAGTTTTTAGATGATTGATGAAAGAACTTTGATCTAACAAGTGTGGACATGTACACACAGTTAAATAAGATCAATCAGCTTGCTATCTTGGGTTTCAGTTCAGGGATCTGTTGTGGGACAAACAGCAAGATAATTGCTATAAAATTTTGTTAACATAGTCAGGATAGAATTTTGTTTGTGACCTAGATTTTTGTGCTGATATGTACTACTGTAAGGCAGCGTTTCTCAAACTGTGGGGTGAGCCCTCTTAGGGAGGCGTGATAATTCTACAAGGGGGTCTCGAGCATATAGAAAAGTCGAAAACAAAAGATTAATTTCAGCAAATTAATAATTTTTTTGATAAACAAAGTACATTCTAACATATTAAAAAATAAAAGTAACATTTACATTGATATAATACACTTATAAATGCATCAATACTGCACAGTGTATTTTAAAATTAATTTTACAATACTAAGTTAAGAACAGGCTTAATTGTTGCCAGTGATCCCATGGGGTCAGTTGTAAAACTATGTTCAAAAATTAACTCTTAGTTTGATGATTCGTACGGTTCATAAATAATCGATTTGCTGCCGATTAAAAGTTACGCGATTCACTTCCCAATGCCTCCGTTTTCAACGTAGGCACGAGCATGTGATGCATTGGGGGGGGGGGAGAGAAAAGGAATAATTAAGAAAATTCTCTGATGTAAGTAAATCCTTCGCAAACACTGTGAAGATTCTTTTATCTCATTCCAAAGCTTTCGGAATAATTTTATGGATAGGAGTGCGCTGAAAAGATCGTACTTCGGAAAGACGCAAATATTCGTCCTGGGCATTTAACTCACCAGTTGAGCGAGATGTATTTATAAATGCCAGTGGCAACCAAAAGGTTAAAGTGGTATTGTAGCTTTAGCGTCAAAGTATAGCATAATTGAATTTAATGCATTATTTGTAAGGAGGGGGGGGGGCGGTGAAAATTATGATTGGATATTGGGTCGCAAAAATTGAAAGTTTGAGAAGCACTGCTCTAATTTACCGTGACGGTTAAAGCATTATGTAAATATGTTGTGTGTGTACGTGTGGTGCCAGTCACAGCGGTTTCTTTTGCGCATGCCAACTCTTTACATAACTAGTAGTTCTACAACGTATTGAAAAACAAAACTCTGTGCATTTTTATCCTAAAATTGCAATATTATTCTAATAAGGCAGTGGACTTAAGCATTTGTTTCCCAGCTAGCTGTTTCCAGATTAAAGCACCGTAGAAAGTTTAAGGTATCCGACTGGTTGCGACAACTTTTTTTTAAAAAAAAAAGATATGTTTTTTTTTGTTATTTTTAGATTTGTTTAGTGCATTTTAAGAAAAATTGTGCTAAAATTAAGAAGAGAAAAATAAATTATTATTACTAAAATGGGAAAAAATATTTAAAAATTGACAAAAAATAGCATAAACACGGTCCTTTCTGCACCAAAGGTTTATGAACAAATTTTCAATTTTTTCAATCTAATGTGTTGCTATATTATTCAATTTTGAAATTACCTTCTAGATACGAAATATTTTTTTTTTTTACTAGAGCACTTTATCTCGTTTACTATATGAAAATGCTTAAAAAGACTGATTATATTCACAAAAGGGACTGTAAATTTTGTAATAAAACAGTGATTGATAAATCTGAAAGTTGAAACAATTCTACTATTATACAGAATTTACAGAAAAAATTTCAGTTATTTATGTTCAAAATGTTTTTAGCAATCGCTGACCCTGTTTGATTATTTTCAAAAATCACATTTCGAGTAAAACGCGTTTTAATGTATGCCATCTCGCTTAAAGTAATGGTATCTGCTTTTACTAAAACAGTTGTAGCTTTTGTTCTATTAAACGGAAAATGATAAACTTGGTATATTTATAAAGCTAATAAGATGGCCCATAAAATAAAATCATAAAAAGAAATTGTCAATTTTTGTCAAAATTCACAGTTTTAGGGTAGTCGGATACCTTAACCAAATTATAATTATTTCCGAGGTATAATTAAGTAGCCTAATTTTTAATTAATATTTCTATCCTTTAAACATAAAAATAGCTCATTTTAATACATATTTAAATTATTTTATTTACAAAAATATCTTAAATGATAAATCAATGAAATAGTGTAATGAGCTCGGGTATTTTTTTCTTCTATTTTTAGGAAAATATTTAAATATTAGTACGTAATGTATGAAATATTTTGAAAATATTTTTACAGTACATCTTTTCAACGATCTCCTCAATGAGGGAGTCGTTTCTGCGCGTGAATATTTGCCATAAATGTTTTATTTTTCATACAAAAAGTGATTTTATGCCTAAGTATTTTGCATAAAGTTCTTTGTGGGAAACTATTTTCAGAAAAGTCTTTTGCAGCTGTTGGTAATTTTTGAGGCATTTTGAAGTATAAGCGTAACAGCATTCTATTGAAACTACTCAGGCACTAAACCTTATCATAAAATGATAAAAAATCCGTTCAATTTTGAGATTATGAATAACTTTTGAAAAATGGTTTTTTGAACGGCCTTTTATCACGGATATAAAGTTATATTATTTTTACATTGTCGCTTTTAACACGAAATGAAATGCGAAATTAAGAATCCACACGGGATGTCGAGTAAGGTGAAAAATTTAAGCTATGGCATTTTCTTGATCTTAATGTTTGCTGTGGGAGGTTTTGGTAAAATTTTCGTGCTTCTCTTTATCTTGATAATTTAGTTTTTCTTCATTTTGCAATCACATTGTGGGCAACGAAATGGGATGAGTAATATTACGAAATAAAATATCGGTTTAAATGAAACTTCGTGTAATCAAAGAAATAATGATGGGGATCTCATCTTTGTACACAAACTGCAGACAATCCGAAAGAAATACAATACTAATTAAAGAAGTATTATTGAATAAAAATGGAACATTATCTATTGAAATTGCCGAGGAATGGAATATGTTTTTGTTGTTACTTATCCCTCACGATTGACAGTGACAACCGTTCGAGGCCCACAAAATTCCTCGTGGCAAAGGAAACCAGATTAAGTCTTTCGTTTTGTCCAAAGCTTTGAGCACCATGCAGGTGACAGTAGGATTTAGTTCCGCTCCACTCAATTTTGAGGGATAACCTCCCTGTTAGGTTCTATGAGGAGTTTACGCCCTTTTTTCTCTCTCACCAACCTCTCGAATGGACATTAGGCTGAGAGAATACTTAGAAATATGTTTTCCCCATTTGCTGCACAGGTACCATACATTTACAAACATCTAAGCCTTCTTCGGTCACGGCTCTTTGATTATCAAAAAACACTAAACATAGAATAAAAAAAAACAAAAAAAATATCGAATCAAAGAACAATTATTCAGCCTGGAGAAGCATATTTATAATGAAAAAACACTAAAAACATTGTCATTAATGACAATGTCAGGAATTTTAAAAGAATGAGTTGAATCTTAGACTCGGATGATTGAAAGCCAATCTGTATATTAAATATTTTTTTTTTCCTTTTAAAGGAAAGGAGTCTTCTCCTTCTTAAAAGATTTGTTACACGTAGTCCTTGCTGATTTCATTTTACTTCAATTGTAGTGGTTTTCGTTTATCTTTATCATCTTTCATCAAACTGAAAATTCAATTTTCTTTGAAGTAACAATTAGGTGCAAAAAGTCAGTTTCTTTCTAGGTGTTTTAGGCATTTTTCTTTGCATAGTAAGAAGTGGTGGAAATTTGAAGATGCTCATGTTTTGGATAAATGATTATCGGGTCAGAGAAGAGCTTCTCCTGGGAGAGATAGATTGAATTGATTTCCTCATAATCATCATTAGACAGAGGGATTTCTGTTTCAGTTATCTCGCATAAGATTTTTGTGTCATGGAGGCATGATTGAAATCTTAAGGGAAAATAGAGATATTGTATTGCGCAACTTTGTGACGGCTCTATCTGAGCTCCTTCTTCTAATAGTTCTTTTGGGGAATTTCTGGTTTTTAAAAACTATTTTATTATAAAAATCCTCTGCGAAGAAGAAAACGTGATTATGTTAATTAAGACTACTCTATGTACTCAGGTTAGAGAGGGAGATAGGAAAGAGATAGGATAGACTGTTATCGGAGCAAAGATTAATCAAAATGAATGTGAATCGCAGATGTTTAATATTTGATAATTGAATTGCTTAAGGGGACGAATTGTCACTGGGATTAAATCCAGAGTAAATAGCTAAGAAGTCAAAATTATCGCCTTGGGTAAGTGTGGTTAGTATTAAAGTTTTCTCATATCTCGCTTGCCTCGTTTATTGTCTGCATAGTTATTAATTGGGAGCATTTCTTAGACTGGATCGATTGAATTTGTGTGGTGATTAATTTTGTGAAAAAATTATTAGATTATTTTGTTGAACTATGGTTAGTGTTCCTTCCAATACTCCTACACATTTAACCCACGGTCACTCGCGCCTGTTTTTGTACCGTCGTTACTCGCGGGGTGTAGAGAACACCCCAAACTTTTAACACGCTTATTTAAATAAGAAAAATAATTAAGTCAATAATGATGCACATTTGTAAAATACAAGATGTTTTTTGTGTGATACAAATAAAAATATTACATTTATTTTATACAAATTGGACTGACATTATTTTAAAATAAACCTGCAAAATTTTCATTTTAAAATACATAATTTTGTATTTTTTGTAAACCACGAGAAAAACGTTAAGACCAGTAATAAACTTACTTCGTAATTAAAGTTAAGGATAGTAGAAATTAAAAAACAAATATTTTAATCATTTTCCAAACATGTAGAGCAGACTAGAAACATAACTCAGTTGCTCGCGGAAAGTTCTCAGTACCCCCAGATAAATTTTTGAAAGTCGTTACGTTCCAATCGTCCAAGCAAGAATGATTGCATCATGCCTGAAGGTTCAATGACCTAAAATTAACAGCTACTGAAAAAATCGCTGTTCTGCGCATTCTTTTTGAAATTTTAGGAGGCTTTTCTTGTCGTTGGGGTGTACAGAACACCCCGCGCGAGTTATCGTGGGTTAAACGCGCAGGGGAGGGCATTAAAACTTCTTGTAAATACGAATCTATTAATTGTCGTTCTTGCATTGGTGAACCGCAGGCCGGCTTTGAAATCAAGAAGTACCAAACGTGAAATAAATAGTTGAAAAGTGTTAACCATAAGTTAAGTGTCCAGCAACAATACCGCAAATATAGTAAAAAATGTCTAAGTGGCGATCAAGCAAATGTCAGACAACTGCATTATTAAGGAAAGTTTCATCTTCTTATCCGGCACAGCTATTTTTATTTCAGGAGATCGTTGAAATGCATCAACGGATCTGAAAAAATAAAAAGTAATACACATTACTAAACATACTTTAATTTGGAAATCACGAATTTCATATGCATTAATGGAAAATACTTACATTGTATATATTCCTTTTTCTGTTTCTTGACAATCAGCAACGGTAAGTTACATCGGATGTACACAAACATATTTCCACGTGCTGTGAATACCAGAAATGAAAACATGGAGATTTTTGACGTGACATGGGTAGCTAGTTGCTAGAGGTCACTGGTGATGCAGAACTGGAGCTGACAACTTGCGTAATTTTTGTGAAAAATCTTATTCATCTTTTCCGATTGCCACTACGATAATGTTGACTAAAGAAAAATAACACTCTTTCCCCCCCCAAGTTTAAAAATAAAATATTCAAATTTTATACCCACCGACTGTTCTCTATTGAAATATGAATCTTAAGTCTAATTGCTTGCATTTCAAACAGCAGTTAATAGATTTTAATAAAATATTTAACATATGGCTGATTTTTTCAAAAAGAATTTCAAAAAGAGAAAAAAATAGTTCAATTTTTTTTTGACGAATTCCTTAATAGTAGGATTTGAAAATGTCGATTTCAACGACATTGCGACAACGCGCTTTGAAATTAAGAAGCTCCATACGTGAAATAGTGTTCCAAAAAGTATGAACTTTATATTAGGCCCACAGAAAAATACTCTGATAACAATAAACAATTTAATAGGAAGAGTCTAAAAGTAACGATCAAAAGTCACACACTAGACCTTTAAATACTCTAAAAACTCTTAATTAAAAATATCTTTAGGTTATTTTTTTTTAATTTAGAGAAAATGAATTTTTTTTGTTGTTGTCTCACATCAGCATTTCATCATGTATAACAAGAAAATTGAAGTAAAATAGACCTACAAATCTGAAAACTGACATGTTCCATTTCTTGAGCAGAAAGAAATACAAGAAGAGTAAGCTTTATCCCAAGGGTTGCGGGATTACGCGGCATTATAAATAAAAATTCCCGTTTTAAAACTTTTATATCTTTAGACCTGAAATTTGCAAGTATCTTTCTTCTGTTTGGTAAAGATCTACAAGAATTCATCTTACAAAGGGAGACGAGTGAGTGATTGTTGGTTTTAATGGCGCAAGAGCCAAATATGGCTAAGCTGCTCCAAACAAAGGGAGACGAGGACGGTCTTTTGGCGGCGTTATAGATAAAAATTCCTTTTTTTATCATTGGACCAACAAACTACGAGGGTGAGTAGAAAAATGAGTTTCCCATGTCGACTATGGTCACAGATCTGAATGAAAGTCAAAATATAGAATGAGACATTAAAGATAAGACATAACTTTATTTTTCCATTAAGTAACAAGTACGTTGAGGCATTTGTCATACCGCTTGATAAGCTTCAAAAAGGCCTCCAGGACAAACTCAGGGCTTTGCATACAGAAGTAGAGTTTAATGGCTTGTTTTGACTTGACTTCAGCTTTACTTCCAAAGCGCCTTCAGGCAGATTTTTCTTCAAAGCCGGAAACATGAAAATCACTTGGTTTGAGATCAGGACTGTATGGCGGATGGTGTACGCGCTCCCAGTGAAGTTTTACAATATGGTTTTGCGTTGCCATCGCCAAGTGTGGTCTTCTCATCCAACAACAGAATGCCAGATTTGAAAAGACCAGGCAGCTTTTTTCAAATCGCCTCTTTCAATTTCGACAGGGTGTCATAGTACCGCATGATATTGATGGTTCCAACCTCCAAAAAAGTCCACGCAAAAGTAAACGCTTCTTCCGTATCCAGAGCCCCCAGTTTTCCTGCAGTGTTTTTTGAACCTTTTCAAGCGGTATGACAAATGTTTCAATGTACTTGGTACTTATGTGAAAAATAAAGTTATGTCTTATCTTTAATGTATCATTCTATGTTTCGACTTTCATACACAACTCTGACCACAATCGACAGAGGAAACATTACCGACTTACCCTTGTTGAAATGTGATATGCATGTTTCTTTTTTGAGTAGAGTTCCACCAAAATTAGTTTTTGTAAAATCCACTCGGGGAAAAGGGGGGGGGTACGAAAACATAATATATAATTATATCCTTCCTATTTAGAAATTTAAGCCTTGCCTTTTTATAATCAAGAGATGAAAGGTATAAGAAAGTTTTTCGATACAATCACAAGCTTAATGCTAGGATTTGTGTATCTTTTTGAAAACAATATATAGTCATACAACATGAAATATCCTGCGAAAAGGACGGGCACTTCTTGTACATTATATTCAAGCTTGCATCACATTTCTGCAGAAGAAATCGAAACATATATCATATTCCCAAATAGAGATATTTAAATTCCGAAGAGTGTAAGTAATAATAAACTAAAAATACAAAAAATAGTTCTTCTACTCAAATCCATAAAATGTTTTCTCAATATATAATAATAAATATTTATGTGTGTATGTGTTTTCGAAACAGAAAATTGAATCATTCCTTTCAAAATATTTCAGAACTGTTTTTTCAGCTTAAGTTTCATTCAAAGAAAAGAGATTTCATCATCGGTAAATATAATTCTAGAATTTTCGAAAGTATTAACTTTATTACTAGGGAGATATTCCAGTTCTATATCGATGATATCAGATGGAAAATAGATTGCCCTTGGTTACATTTCTGCTTTAATATCTTGCTCTTACTAAGCTTTTATTTTCCATTTATATTGCCAAACATTTTTGAAGCTCATAAAATAAAGGAATTCTTTTCAACGTACTCAAATTTTCAAATTAGATTTTCCCGCCATGCTTCTTCTGGTGTGAGTTCTGCAAGCGTTTTGTCTTTTGTTTTATTTTTCTTCATCTTTTCATACTTCTGAGCTGTGCTCGATATTTTCTGCATGGTGCACATGTAAATATGCCATGATTGAATTCTATTTTAAGAGAATGAATTTTACAAATGACAGTTTTTGAATGGATTCTTTTTAGTGTAAATTTAGAGAAAAAAGTCATCAGGAATAGCGGTGATCCGGAATAGCTTTTTAGGTACCTGCCTACATTTTGTATTTTTAGTAAAGGCTCAAATTTTCTTTTCTTATGCCTTTCTTTTGATTATCCAAATAAATATTTGCTTTTTTCTCACTGCATAGATGTCAGAGAATTCTTTTCCTAAAATATATTTTTAGCAATATGAAAAGAAATGGGAATGTGTGTGTGAATTTTATTTTTTTATCCACTTCCTTTAACCTCTTCTTTACGTTTATTGTAGATTTATCAAAAATAATTTATTATTATTTACAAACTTCAAACATAATTTATTATTATTTACAAACTTCAAACACAATTTATTATTATTTACAAACTTCAACTGTTCTTCATTATTCTGAAGAATGTTTTTTAATATGTATTGTTTCGGATTTTTGTATACTTCATTCACACTTTTGTATGTATCCATGCATGCAAAGTTATACATAAAAAAGTGGATTTTATTTTGAAGAAAGCATAATAATTTTAAATTCACGTGTTGAAAAGAAATCGGAATTTCTTTAATTACTGCATTTGTTATGAATGTAAATGTGTTAGTTGTGCGTTTTTAGTTTAGTATATTTAATAGTTTAGTTTTAATTATTCAATTAAAGATCAAATTTTTATGAGAGGTTTTATTTACTGAAAGAAACTTACGTAGAAACCCTATTGACAATTTGGGGAAATTGATGAGTAGCGTGAAAATTAAGTTATTGATTTACAACGTCTACACACATTAATAAATTTCAATATTTACATTTAGATATAAGTTTTCAAACTTTTGAGTATTTCAAATTTACAGAATATTATTGGTGATGGTGGAGGTAAAACATACCGTCTCTTTTCGAGTGTTTTTAACTAGTCTTTATATCCACTCTCTTGAAAGGGAGGAGGTCCCTTCTTACAACTCGAATTTCACTTGAGGTTCAGCTTACAGGTGGAAATCCAGCTGTTAATTTTCTCACGGCCTACGGTTGTTGGCGTGATGTCAGGTGAAAAGATCTGCCACATCTTAGGGTTATATGTGTAAATAGGAGCTGTGGAATGTTATCTGCAAGAGAAGCCGATCTTGTAGCTGCGAGACGGGAAAACGTTACATTCTACGCCATTGTCGACCTTTGACGAATTTGAACAATTTTAGTAATTCGTCTTAGGATGATAAGTAAGTTGTAATAATTCGTAAAATATTTGGCGATAAGTCCCTGATATGAGATTACATGGCAGTCAGAATTTTCTAGAGAAATAAACGTTTTAAAATGATAATTGTAAGGGATTTCTCCTGAAATCTATTAATGATTAGGAGTTAGAATGAACACCAGCCATAATCAAACAAATATAATTTATTAATTTTTTTATAAGCCTCACAAACCCAGGGAAGGAAATGCACAAAAAAAATAAAGTATTAGAGCAAAAGCGAGGAAGATGGAATATTTAATATTTAATAATAAGTAAAATCTCTTAAGTTTGATAATAATCGTAGCTCCGATCTCAAATAATTGACTGCTGGTTGATTTGTTTCTAATTCCAATATCTTACTGACTGTACAGTCAATTACCAATTTTATTTACTAATTAATTAAACGACGAGTATCTCTCGTCTAGCTTTCAGTTAAAATAGCATGTAAGTTAAAATGATTTGTAAGATATTATACAGTTAGAATTATTTGGGACCAATGGTGAAAAACGATTACTTTAAAACTGAAAATTTTAATCATTGCATACCTTTAGACAGAAAAAAAATCTATATTAGTACGAAATATGTCCTGTAGCAGCAATGAACTCTTCAACTGTTCACGTGCGCTACACAAGATTTCACTAGTGCAGCACGCATGTTCTTAACTTCATCATCTTGGAATATCACTTGTACAGCACTTTTTATCATTTGTTCTTTCGTCGTGCAACTCATCATAGTTAAACAATTCTGGAAAGTATGCCAGAAATTCTCAATTAGATTTAGTTCAGATGAATTTACCAGGCCAATTAAGCACTTTTATTTTCTGCATAAAAGTCTGGAATAATTTCGAATTGACAAGAAGTCAAGTCATGTTAAAATGATCCATGAATGCAACAATACTACAACGTAATATTTATATGTATTTCATAGAATTCATCATGGATTTCAGAGGAACTATGCCTCTAGTGCCATTTGTTGAGAAACCCCAAAACATTGATTTAGAAGGGTGTTTTACAATCAGTTAGGTATGATCTGGTAGCAAAGCTTCCTCTTCACTTCATCTAACTACAAATAATTTGTGTCTTTGCACAGATAAATGTGTTTTGTAAATGAAAATAACTTTTTCTAGTCTTTCAGAGTCCAGGATCGGTATTTTTTGGCCCATGCTAAACGTTTTTTCACCTTTTTCTGAACTGGAAATTGCTTTTTCTCGGTCTTGTTGCCTTACGGCTAACTTCCAGAAGCCTTTTCTGTATAGTTGTGGGGCTCACTTAAACACCGTAATTAAATAAAACTTTTCGAAGATCTTTGTTTATTTTTCTTGGATTTATTTTGATATTTCTTATTAGAATTTTATCAGATCTTGGAGTAGTTTCCATTTGATCCCACATTTCCCTTTTCTTTTTAGAGTTGTTTTGAAATCTTGAAATGGTTCTTCAAATTCTTGAAACACTTGAGTTGCTCAAACTAACTACCGTAGCTATATTTCACACAGTCATAGAAGTGTTTTCACTAAGAGTGATTATTTGTGAACCCTTCCTTAGAGTATTATCTATCTCAGAACAATTAAAAGTAATATGTGTTGCAAGAAACGC
This sequence comes from Trichonephila clavata, assembly GCA_019973975.1. Lineage (NCBI taxonomy): Eukaryota > Metazoa > Arthropoda > Arachnida > Araneae > Nephilidae > Trichonephila > Trichonephila clavata. The sequence continues at coordinate 58,640 of BMAO01035855.1, read as the reverse complement.
AAAATTGTAACCACTGGCTGCCACATTGAAAGGCTCGAAACTGGACAATTGATACACCAAAACCAGTCAAACGAGTAAATTACAGTCAAGGTCAATCAATCACATTACCTCTGGATAGATACCCTCACCACTGATAACCACATACCAACTCAGACAAGTAAAGAATGCTTGTCCCAATTGATTCGAACAGTAGAGCACACAGAAATGTTAAAATAATTATTTTGATATTCTAAGAGCAAATAATGCAGAGTATGACATTTCATGCACAAGTTAAAATAATCGAAATTTAATTTTAGATAAAGTATCAAGTTCCAATATTTTCTGCTGCAAACTTGTATAATATATAATCAAAGTAATGTTCCATATTTTTGTCACAATTATTAAATCGCTTTATTACTATTTCTTGTTAAACAATACAGTAATTCAATTAACAATTTATTTTCTCAAACTGTATAAAAATTTAAAATTACAACATTAATAAAATATATTTTGATTTGAATCGATGTCGTTTATTAAGCGTATAACATCGAATGTTTTTATATTTCTGATTACAATACCATACGTTAATACTGACAGTATGTCAATACTGTATGTTTAAAAATAAATTACTTTGTGCTGTTATTATTAAAAGAAAATTAAAATTTGTATCTCCTACACAGAAGAGCCTACATTATAAAATTAATACTTCGAATTTTATGAAAGAAAGCATGATTTATATATTTCAATAACATAATGATATTCTGAAAAGAAGAAATATTTAATGATAAAAAATTATACAAAACCGTTAGACAGGGCATCCTAAAAAAGCGTTAAGACAAAATCGTTACAGTTTCTTTAGAATTAATGGCTTCAGTTATTGAAAAAGTTTTTTGTTCTTTGATTCTTTTAAAACATCATTAAAGACAATACATGCCAAAGACGATTAAGTTAACCATCTTGGCTTATACTCATTCGAAGGTCAGTTATAAAACACTTATCGTTTAAATGAATATATTTTTCATTGTCTTGTACATGTGTCTAATGCATTTAAGAAAGTTACTCCAAAAAAAAATGTTACGGGAGATGGGTCAAATATCTAAAAAAATCAGCCAAAAACAAAATGAACTTGATTATTCTCAACAAGTACGTAGTACTACTTTTCTTTCGTCTATCTAATTGCTCTAGTCCTTTGAGAAGTTTATTCTAATGCTTCAGAAAGAAAATGAGTTTTGTTGAGTAAGGAATATTTTAGTCTATAAAATAAAAATAAAAATAAAAAGTTTTGTTTTCTAAAATTTTCTTACAATTCTGTAAATTATAATGTCTGCGTACACGTTAACTTTGTAATATGAAGTTTATTTTAGTTGATGATATGAAAAAAAAGGAAAAATATTCCATTTAAAGTTTTTTCTTTATAATATTTCCTGCCTTTTATCTCTTGCTGCAAGCAAATTTTGGGAGCTGCTTTAATCTAAATGTATTGATGACTAAGCTTTTGATTGCTTTGTTATTTTTGTTGCAGTAGTCATATCAAAAGTAGATATAAATTTAAAAATAAACATAGAATCACAAATTTACCAAATTTCCGAACCATTATTCTATCTGAATGCAATAACAAATACAAATACTCTTAATTTTTAACTGATATTGTAGTTTATATGCTTTATCAGTTTAATTATACACGATGCCTTTGAGAATTTTTCAAGAGAAGAAGAATCTATGAGTAACTTTTGTACCATGTCATTAAAATGATAACGTAAAATCGGGAAATATTCAGTAAAATTCCAGACGAAACATAATTCTAACAGAAATGAGGAAAATATTACATCTTTAAACAAAGGATTATGACTTACATTTGAAAAACATTAATGCAGTCCAATGTTGTTATGATATCCCTTCTGTGTAAGAGTATATATATCTAAGACAGTATATGAATTTTTTAATTATTTGAATAAATTAGGGAGTATTTTTTAATTCCTTTATAAATTATTCTCCAAAGCAACAAAATAATGAATTCAAATCAAAAGTATTCGTAAAATGTATTTTTTATTCTTTGAATCTCATACATTTTAACATATTTCGGATACCTCAGAAATTTATTATACATGTGTGCCAGGTATAATAATGTATATAATTAAAAATACCTTTTGATAAGAGAAAAAAAATGTTTGATCTAATATGCAGATTTAATTTTTAAGGAAATGAATGTTATTTTAAATTATTTGAGGTTGAATTTAGGAACAGCAAAAAAAGAGAATTTTGGAACAATAATAGTATGAGACTTACAGGAATTTCCTAAAACAAAATCGCAGAGAATTTAGGATTTCTCTTTTAAAAATGAAATGCATTTTATTTTATTAATTTAATTTATCTCGCTTAATTTGAAAAGCCTTTCAATTATAAAATGATAAGTTAGAATAAATAATTTTTAAGAAACATTTTTTTTTTTACATGAGTCAGAAAGTTGCCATTTTTATCTTTTTTTTATGCTAATCAATGCATCTGGCTAACGTAATGGATTTTAGAATTTAATTTATTAGGTTAAAGGGAAGGATATCTCAAAAAATATATAATTTTTTTTTTTGTAAAGTTATTGATTTTTTAAAATTAATTAGTTTTAAAAGTTTCTTAGGATATGTTAATTTATTAAGTTTTGGTTAAGTTACGCAAAAAGTTTTAAAAAGCAACCATCTTTTACTTTTAATTCGTAAAAATATTAAGAATTTTATTAAAAATGATCTTAATGCTCAGATCCAAAACGATAATAACTTTAATGTTGTATAATAAAATGGAAAAGATTGTTCTGTTATAAATTTCGAATATCTTTCAGATATTCGGAACCGTTGTTCTGAAAATGCACATAAATTAATAGTGTTCAAGATATTGTAACCTTAAAGGGATTCACCCCGGTGACGGCCTGTTTTTAAAGGATTTTTAGAGATTTTTTTTCGACGATCCGTAAAAAGATAGAAATTTGTATTTTTTATAATTTATTTATATGTATTTTAAGAGTATGTATATAAATGTGTAGCCAAAAATATCCATTAGAACGTGAGTTACAGCTCTCTGAACACACCCACCTCGAAAAAATGGACGCTTACTTCCTCCATGATTCCGGCTGATTGACTTATCTGACATTTAAAAAAATTAACGATCTTTTGATCTATACGCTTAAATACACAGACTGGACAATATTCAATTGAAAATATCAAAAATTGAAGTTTGGTAGACCTCCGAAGAAAAAGTTTCGGATTTCGAGGGTGTTTTTTTTGTTATGTTTTTGTTTTGAAAAATGTAAATATTTTGAATTTTAGAATGATAGTAGTACATTTGGTGCGTATTATGTGCTTAACTTACCCTATAAGTTTGAAGTCATTTGGTAAAAACCGTTCTTGAGATACTATGGAGGAATGTTTGAAAAACATAGTTTTGAGAAAAACGCGGTTTAAGTGTCAAGTCGATTAAAACAATGAAAATCTTAACTTACCCTCAATCGGCGGTGCCTGGTGGTGAAGACTAAAACAAGTTCGTCGAAATATTCAATAGCAATTGATATTCTTTTTAAACCTCTACAAAATTGTCTATATTTATATGAACGTATATTTGCATAGAAGGGTCAATGATATTAAGCCGACTGTACACAACAGAATCTCCAACTCAGCGCTCTGAACAGCTGCTTTTCTAACACTTGTTTCTTTATAACGATTTCGAATTTAAAAAAAAAATCACTTTGCAGGCGTATTCTAGACATGTTAAAGAAGTAATTTATGAAAACATTTTTTTTTTGATTTTTGGAACCCATTACATGGTTGAGAACCCCCTTAAATATAAAATTGTTTTAAGATTAGTATTACAATAATATTTTTAAAGGTAATACTTGGCAAAAAATAAAGAAATAACGTATTTTCAAAACAGTTTCCTTCTCTTAAAATGCTTTTATAACGATTATTTGAATAAATATACGCTTAGAGTTCGATCCTTTTTTTCCCATAAAAATTGCACATTTAAATAATTCATTTCTTTTAAATTTATTCCTAAAACAATCGCGTATGTATATTCTAGTTAAATTAAAACTAAATATTATTTTTTTATTTTTCAGTAATACGATTTTGTATAAAAAATCACGTTTCCGTACAAAGTCATTAACCATAAATTACAGAAGAAAGGCTAAATGTATTTAATGGTAAAGATAACACTTAGAGGAGAAATCACACATCAATCCATGGGTGGGTGGTCCATTAAAAGACAGCTGGGCTTACTGGAGTGGACATTTGCAGATAGTTAAATAAAGGAAAATTAGTTTACTTTGTCAGCTCTACTTGGTGGTCTGCTAAGATAGATAATACGATATTTGAGATGACCTTCCTTTGTTGACTTTGACAAGAAAGGATTGTGCTATTGTCTTTAGCAATCTTTTGTTTGCACTGAACCCACACTGGACAAATGATAGTTTAAGGTTACAATATTTGTGTGTTTAGAAAAATAAAATTAATAATATTGTACTTGAAGCATGAATGAATATTATTTTATGTACAAAATCTTTAATGAATTTGTATGCATTCTGATTCTATAAAGTTTGTATTTAGGATTATTCATAGTACAGGTAGTGCTTTTAAGGTATTGAATTATGTATTCAGTGATTGGAATTTTTCATAGTGATTGCCAAAACACGTAATTTAATTCGAAACTTAAAAAAATGAAATGAGAAATGTTATTTTCTGCTTTCTTCATGTTAAATCAAAACATTGATTAGAAAAACAGCCAACCAATCATATTGCTCCTTCTCAACAAACCTCAGGAATGAACTCTGTTCCATCCAGGAATTTACACAACTAATGCAACTAACACTTATGATATAGGGTATGGAGGATCTTTCAGATCCATATCCCTGGGACATTAATTAACTCATTAATGAACTAGTTAAATCCCATTATAAAAACTGACCATAGTAACTGAAGAGTCATGGTCGTGAACACACAGCAAGTGTTTCTCTCGAGGCATGTTTTCGAGTTTCTATGCAGCCAAAAACCCGCAATGTGCAAGGGATTGATGCACACTTAATTTGTCGTCTTTTTCTCTTGATTATGGCAGAAAATTATTTGGCTTGTTGCCAATAGGCCACATATTGCTTTGAAATGCGACTTTAATAAACAATTAATCTCATCTTAAATAATAGTTATAAAGTTGTCAATTAGGACAGTTTGATCACATCGCCAACCTACTCCAAGTGTTTCTTACTGAAAACTGTTTTGTGTTATTTGCTTTTTTATTTATATTGCTGTATGTTTCATTTCTCTGGGGATGCTTTTAAAAACTTAAAAACTGTGAAACATTTTTACAACTTGTACATTACTCATGCAATGTAAGCCCTTTCTAACAAAAAGACGGCTGAGCTAGTGGTCAGTGTTGAATATTTCAAAGGAGATGCGGTTTTTTACATAGTTCATGGATTAAAACAATATAATAATGAGCCTTATGATTCACGTGTGCTTGTCAATGAAAACCACAAATCAAGTTATTTTTAAACGTTCAAGCTAATAGCAAAGTGTAATCTCCGACATATGATGAAGTTAATATTAACGTTCCGTAAGAAAGTTGAAATGGAGTGTTGGAAATGCCATATATGATACCACGAGAATGGATACAACGGAAATGTTCTTACGTAAATTATTTAAATGCTACTAGTTTCTTGCCTAAAATGGTATAATACCGTTGCAAATTTGCGTTAGAAAAAACAGCAGATTGCTGCAAATATTTGAAAAGTAACATGTTTATTAATGGGCAAAGAACGAATAACTGAATGTTCGAAGACAAATGACACATTATATGCAAAGAATTATTACAATGGATTATTTACAGTAGTTGAAAATGTACTCGTTTTTAAACAAGCTTTACAGCTCTCCAGAAAGGGATCTCTAGAATAGTTCTGCTAGCAGGAACTCAGACAGGTAAAATCTCGTTGTCTTATCGCAGTCAATGCACAAGGACATTCTAATCTCGATTGATTTTATCTGTTTTAAAAGGCATTTGTACAGCCTCACTGAAATTTCAAGAAGGATCGATTCCAGAGACTTCTAGAGGTTTCCTTGGGGATATATTTCCTGAAATTCGTCCTCAAATCATTCATCAAGATAAATAAAGTCGAAAATCTCTGTGCTCTGATCACATCTTCTATGGTTGCTATAATCTTATTTTGAAGTTCATACTGGGAAGTGAGCTTTTCCTATAAAACTCAGTTTCCCACAAGGAGTGTGTCACTAAATAGAAAACACCATATACGTTGCGTGTTTCAATGCCGGGAATTTAAACTGAAATCAGTTCTTACTTAGTTTATTAAATATACTTTAAAAATGACGACAAATATATGAATTGGAGCTATCCAAATAATTTGATTATTGACATTCATTAACATCCATTGAATTCCATTAACATTCTGCTCTCAAAAAAAATCCCATCCCATTAAGAACGAAATAAATATTAATGCTTTCAATGCAGTATCTTCATCATTATATAGGAGGATATTTGGATACATTTGATCATATCTACGGAAAAAAGATTACATTTCGATATAGTTATTTCAAATGTACTGAATTTTTGCTTACATTTTCAGTCCTTCATCTCTTACGTTACGTTCATCGTTACATGTTTTGTGGTGATCATAAAATAACGAGATTTTTTTCCATAGGTTTCACATTTACAATTGATATTTCTCTACTAGTCTCTTACTAGTTTGAATTCGGAAAACAATTTTGTTGAATCCCCCACCCTCCATCCCTTATTTTCCCCATTTTTCGTAACTATTTAGTTATTTTTGTTGTAGATGTATAGATATTTTCTGATTGAATTCTATGCTAAAGGCATTTGTAAATGGCAGTTTTTGATTGGTTTCGGTTCATGGAAATATTAAAGATGTGTGTACGAGATACTCGGAAATAGCTTTGTTGATAACGATTTGTATGTTTATATTTTTTCATACTTTCATTCAATTATGATGCCCCCATTCATGTCAGTTTATTATTTTTTTATTTACTTTATTTATTTTTGTGTTACATAGGAAATTTTATTTAAATTTTAGTAAAAAAAGTGTTTTTTAAAAAATTTTCTTATTGATAATGAAGAGCAATATATATATAGATATATTTAAAAAGTAATCAGTATGTGATTTTATTAAATATATTTCATTTTGTTCAATCGTTTTAAACAAATATTAAGTTTGTTTAAATTGCATTTAAAAACTAATAAAACATATAAAAGCTAATTTACCTTAAATATATAATTTTATATACAAAAAACATTGAAAATTAAGATTATTTATACTTAGATCTAATTCTCCATAAAAATTGAATTTTATTTATACCGTTTAGCAAAGTTATGATGGAAAAAAACTGGGAGCGTAACGATTCAAAGATTGCAATGATATGTAAATAATAAATTCTTCAAGAAAACTTTTTCATTTGCTTAGTTTTAAAGAAGTGGATTTTTCAAGTGTTATTAATTTTGCAGTTTCGGTACTTATAAATTCCAATAAGAAGGTAAATTCAAATTATACAAATATTTACATTATAAGAAGTAATATTTGTAGACTTTTATATGTTCTTTTCTTATATATTTAGTAATTTTAGATAAATGGGTTATCTAGGTATATGGAGTCGTTTTCTGCAATGCACGTTCTGAAGTACAAGGGGTGATCAAATGAAAAGGTACGAAACGACATAAAAATAAAACAGTTAAATATTTGGATATTCCGCCAAGGGAGAATGTAGCGAGACATCTCGGGATGCCATTGGAGACTCTGAGTGGGATCGGATCATGCGCGGGTGCCCGCATGCGCAGGAGAGAGCAAAGGCTCTTATAAAAAGCGGCGTCCAAATGATGCGAGCACAGAATTACTCAAGCATAGAAAAAGCATTAACTCCGATGTGTACTGTGAGACACTCCGACGCCTACGCAGGTCCATCAAGAACAAAAGACCGGGCTGCTGACGGAGGGTGTGGTTCTGCTCCATGATAACGCGCGTCCACGCGTCTCCAGAGTCACACAAATAGAACTGGACAAGTTCCAATGGGAGACGTTGGACCATCCGTCCTACAGTCCGGACATGTCACCCTGCGATTTCCATGTGTTTGGTCCACTGAAGAAACACCTGAAAGGAAAGTGCTTCAACTCGGACGACGTACTCAAGGACACTGTGAAGGACTGGGTCTCGTCACAGCCACAGGAATTCTGGGAACAAGGAATCCTGCGGCTTGTTCATCAGTGGGATCGTTGTGCTCAGGCCTATGGTGTATATTTTGAATAAAGTCTATATTTGTACCCACCGTGTCGTTTCGTACCTTTTCATTTGATCACCCCTTGTATATTTATGTCAATGAATGTTAATGTGACCAACTGAAATTTCTGATTAAAATACACACTTTAAAATTCCATGATGTTTAGTAAAATAATTATGTTTGCAATTTTCGTAGTTTTTTATAATTATTAATTATTTTGAATTAATAGTTATTATTGTTAATTTGTATTCTTTAATATTATCAACAATGAAAGTCCCTCGAATTTAACGTTAAATTGAAGAAGAAAACATTTTTGCAAATGAAAACAAAACATTTTGTACATTATGTATAGGAAGCATCATCAAGTTTCAACAAGTTTTTATAGTTAAAATTTGAATAGTATTACTTTATTTCTTCGTGATAGAGTTTAATTAAAATACAATAATAGAGCTTGATTAACACAAATAAGAAAATCTCACAAAACATCAGTTAGTTTAAAATGATTATGAGAAGGAAGTAGGAAAATTCTGACTATTTTTGAAAAAAAAAATAATAGTTTAAAACACCTGGCAAACTCTTCCTTGGAGGTCGATTATTACCCAACTCCTTGAGTGAATCTCCTCTCAGCAGAATAAACATGTCCGCCAAATTTTCGAGTCTGCAGGTATATAAATCCGGAGATCTCGTGCTGAATGCGGAAGTGAATGAATCGCTTTTCTCCAATGGATGGATAAATTGCATTCTTCAAGAGATATTTAATAAGAAAAAATTGCTCATACATTTTGTCGAGCAATGATATGACAAAAAATCAATATCAGATCATGAAATGTATTTATTTTTCTTTGATAATGCTAATTTTTATAACGTGATCATTTGAAATTTCTTTCACGGTAAAATCTGAAATTTAAGAGAGATAAAAAAAAATGTTAAAAAATTTACTTCCTGTTTATGCAAGCATATATATACATCAGTGCTTCTCAAACTTTTAATAATTGTGACCCAATTTTCAATCACAATTTTCATCGCTCTTCCCTATACTATATAATAACAATGAATGTAATAACAATGCCCTTTAAAGTAAAGCTACACAACGACCTTAATTATCAACCATACAAATTATCAAGATCATTATTAAATTTTTATGTGTTACTTTTTAGTAATGGGCACTTTTAGGTAAATAATATGTTAATTTTCCGTTCTAATTTTTAAATTGGAATAATTTTTGAATAAATTAAATATTTATTTTCTCAATCATTCATTTTTAAAAGTACAAATATCGTTAGAATAATATTCTTGTCTCTGTTGCTCTTTGTCTTTTACATCCATCACATCTGGCATTCTCCAGGACATTTGTGCAACCGTCTGAGGAACCAATTGGACTTAGTGTGTCAATTTCTAATATTAAACCTTCCTTTGAAAAACTTCCCTCTGCGAGACCAGCTCATGGGAGTCACTAGTAATTACTGAATTTTTTCTGAGCTTAGAATTAATAAATTGATTATCAAATACATTGGGCAGTACTTACACATTTATAAGTATATTATATCAGTTTAACTGTATATTTAATTTTTTATTACGTCTGAATGTATTTTGTATTGCGTTCTTTCAAAAACTTAATATTTTTTTAAACATTTTAATTTTCGACTTTTTGATATGCTCACGCCCTCAACATAGGGTTATCATGCTATCCTAGGGGGTGCGCCCTACAGTTTGAGAATCGCTGATATACAGTATAAGCATTGAAATATTTATTGAAAAATAATTTAAGAATGATATATATTTCTTTCTTGTAGCTTTGACTTAGATAATTGCTTAAAATGTTACTGTTCAACAAAGTAAGAACCTATGTATTGTAAAATAATAAATTATAATTGTGATTCAATTCTGAGAGCCACTAAGCGACCTCTAAATTTATATATTTAAAAGAAAAATTTTTTCCTCTTCTATTATATTCAATTTTAATTTAAAATGAAGCATATTAGAAATATGATCTTCATTTCTTAACTTAATTATATGGAACTATACAATGTTATATTGTTTCTGAATTAATTATTGAGATCATTAACGAAAATTCGACACAGAATATTTTAATAATAATATTTCGTAATTTTTATGTATCTTAATTAGAAATCTTCTTCGAACTCAATAAATGTATGTTTATTTTTGTAAATAAAAAAATATTAAATGTTCAATAATACCTGGAGCCTTTTTAAATAGTGATATAAAAATATATTAAATCAGTTATGAACAGTGTTTAAGGAAGAAATATTCTGAATTATTAATTAATTTTTCTTTTGTTATTAAGAAAATTACTATAGAAACGAATACGATGATGCAATGCCATCAAAGTCTCTTACTATAAGTTGAAAATAGCACAAGCCCATGAAAGATATAATTCTATACTAACATAACAGAAAATGGAAGACTATACGGATACAATATTTTATAAATTTAAAACAAAAGTATTTTATTTTTAATGTATACCGTTTTTAAGAATTATCGACAGAAAAAAAAATAAAATTACAATTCCTTCTTTGTTAACATTATTTTGATTTAAAGAAAAATAATGAAAGAAAAATGTTAAAAAATAAAAGCATTAAAAGCTATTGTACAAAACAAATCATATACAATTTCAAAGTTTGTAAGCTAAAAAGTTAATATGCTATTCATTCCTTGCTATTCATTTTTGAAATATCCTTCAAGATAAGAGATATATTAGGTTTTACGAGAACTAGAGCACTTTATCTTAGTTATTGTATGAAACTGCTAAAAAACAGCAATTATATTCACATAAAGGACTGTAAAGTTTGTAATAAAATAGAGGTTGGTAAATCAGAAGGTTAAAACATTTCTAATATTATACAGATCATACACAAAAAATTTCAGGTAATTATTTTCAAACCTTTTGAGCAATCACTGTCCTCTTTTAAGCATTTTCCAAAATAAGAAAACACACACACACACATTTCGAGTAAGACGCATTTTAAAGTATGACATCTTTTTTAAAGTAGTGACATCTGCTTTTAACAAAATACTTGTAGTTTTTGTTCTAGTGAAAGGGAAATAATAAACTTGGTATTTTTATAAATCTAGTAAGATGGCTTTTAAAATAATGTCGAAATTTTTTTTTTAATTTTAGGCAAATTCACGATTTTTAGGTAGTAGGGTACAATAATGAATTTGAAAGTAATTATATTTCAATTATTTTAATTATAAAGCAAAATTATGTGATCTTTAATATATAATCATGTTTCTATTAACATTTTTTTAACCTTTAAAACCCTATTATCATCGAGCTAAATCATTTTAAATATAATAGTTGATAAATCTATAAATTTGTGATCGTTGCATCAGTTTTAGTTATAAAAAAAATTGTGGTAAAAACAGGAAAAAGTTTTGGTAAATGTATAATATAAAATCAGTTTTTTTCGTACATAATAAATGTTGATACTCCAAGCAAAATACAACAATAGTTTTGGTATGTTTGTATGTTTAAATGAAACTAAAACCATATTGATATATTGCTAAATGTTGCTATTAGTTTAGGAAGAAACATCATCAATTACAAATTTATTTTTTCCTTAATATTTTCCCATGATATTGGCATCGCATGAAAAAAATTATCAAGCTCTAGTTTTAGTTTTTAATGGAATGTTATTCTTACTCTATTTTCTTTTCCTTTCTTCCAGTTGTATAAGAATTTATTGGGGAGGGTTGGCTGTCATTAAAATCTTTGTTTAGTCTTAAAATCTTGGTTCCTAAGGCTAAGAATTTGTTATTATATTTCTGAGACTATATAATTTTTTCGTATACTGTCTTGTTATATTTCTATCTTTTGAATCATTTGCTCAGTTTAAGATAGTAATTCAGTAAAAATAGTTCACAGTGATAGTGGATAGCTTTTATGTGTGCATATGTTATGTGTCGTCACCTAAAGAACAAAAAAAGGAATCAGGCCCTGACAAAAAAAATGAAATACTGACTACTGAAATCCCTCTGATGTAAATCTTCAAGCAAGGAAAAAATAATGTTCTTTACTGTTTTCATCAAATATGTTCTATGATTCAAACATTCTAAATATAATTTCCAGCTTCATTTTATTTCTACTCATCATTTGCATAGACCCTTGGGTTTCTTCAGAAGGAAAGTCCTTTTTACATATTCAAATCAAGCTTCACATTTTCATAGAATAAAGAAGAAAAAAAGAATTATGAGGCACATTCAAGTTGCGCAAAGCAGAAATAAAATTCCACAAAAAATATGCCTCTTAACATTTAATGCATTTCTAAAACTAAACATCACTAAAATGGTAATCGCTGAAATATATTCCTGTTGTTGTTTTTTGGTATTTTGAACCGGAATGTAATATATATGCACTTTTAAATTTGCGAGCATTCTTATGGACCATCCATAAAACTATGCACCTAAAGGCACAAGACCTTATTTGAATAAATATTTAGTCTTCCTTAAACATTTTGCTTTTCAGAATTCATTTTCCAGCATTTCCATTTCATTCATAAAATGATCTAATTCTGGGAATTTCAAATATTTATGCAAACTATTTTTTTCAAAATTTAGACATTTTCATGAGGGCATTTTAGAATCTATCCAGTAAATGCAATATCTGTCACGGAAATAATGTGAAGAATGTATGCGGAACTTTCAGAATGTCTACAGCAGACAAAATTTCCTTTTAGAAATCTAAAAACCAATTTATCACAATAAATGAGTTTATGTATTGATGTATGGGAATAAAAAAACAAGCGTCGGGTCCTCAAATAATAGTGAAATGTTTTTCTATTCAATGTTTTCATTTAGAAGTGCAATGCAATGTGTCATATCTCTTATGCATTTCGAAATTGTTGTCAACTTCCAAATGGAGAAACTCAATCTCCGGAATTGGATTCTAGACTCTAAAGAATATATAAAATTTTCAAAAATATTTATCTGCATCACTGAATGCTTTATATTTATAAAGCATTAATTTATTTTAGCAAATTTATAACTTTAAAAGGAATTTTAGTATAAATTTAAAATAAAATAATTTCTATTTTAAATTCTAGGAAATTTTACTTAGATATCATTTAATAGTAAGAAGCGTATATTGTTTAACCTCTCAAAAAATATCACTTTTAAAATTTAATTTAGTTATTCTAAAATGACGAGACATTTTTGCATAAAAATGAATTAAACCTTAAGTTTTGCATATTGTTCTTGAGTTCTAAGAAGACATGTATAAATAATATAACGCATACTTATAAATTTAAAATGACATAAAACGCTCCAGAGTTCTAGGAACCTAGAAACTTGTAAGTTTATACTCTAAGCTAAAGAAGTTAACAAGTGCCATCTTCAACCATACACAACGAGAATATGCAACATTAACTAACAGCAGTTGGTGGTTTGATTGTTCATTAAGATCGCTTTTGACTGACTAATAATTTTAAATTTCAAATGACAGGCACGGCACCAGAGCTGCAGTTCCACTCTAAGAACTTCCACACCTTATCAACGTGAGGTTATTGATCCTCGGAATAATAGTTAGTCTACAGCAGTTAAAAGAAAACTATTTTGTCAGAGACTATTCGAAGTTACAAAATTAATATTTTACATATAACGTATTTTTTGTGTAATATCAAATGAAGTCTCGAATTTGGAGCATTCTTTCAGAAAGAAAAGCTCCTAGCTTTTTTATTATACACACCTTCTCTACTACAAAGAACATTATATTTTTAATACTTTTTTTAATTTAAGGTATCCGACTACCCTAAAACTGGGAATTTTGCCAAAAATTGACAAATTTTTTTATGATTTTATTTTATGGGCCATCTTATTAGCTTCATAAAAATACCAAGTTTATCATTTTCCGTTTAATACAACAAAAACTGCAAGTGATTTAGTAAAAGCAGATGCCTTTACTTTAAGCAAGATGTCATACTTTAAAACGCGATTTACTCGAAATTTTATTTTTTGAAAATAATCAAACGGGGTCAGTGATTGCTAAAGAATTTTGAACATAATTAACTGAGATTTGTTCTGTAAGTTCTGTATATTAGTAGAATTGTTTTAACCTTCAGATTTATTAATCACTGTCTTATTACAAAATTTACAGTCCCTTATGTGAATATAATCACTGTCTTTTTAAGCATTTTCATATAGTAACCGAGATAAAGTGTTCTAGTTTTTGTAAGAAAGAAAATATCTCTTATCCTAAAGGTCATTTCAAAATTAAATAATATAGTAACACATTAGATTGAAAAAATTGAAGGTTTGTTCATAAACCTTTGGTGCACAATGGGCCGCGTTTATGCTATTTTTTGTTAATTTGTACCTATTTTTTCCTATTTTAGTCATAATAATTTCTTTTTCTCTTCTTAATTTTAGCACAGTTTTCTTTGCCCTAAACAAATCTAAAAATAACAAAAAAAATCTCCATATCTCCTTTTTTTTAAAAAAAAAATTGTCGCAACCAGTCGGATACCTTAAGTTAACGCATTTTTTTCAGTTAAAAATTGTTCAATATTTTGTCGCATCTAATACTATCTTAAGCAAGGTTTTATTATACTGAAGAAAAATAATTGCACAGCTATAAAATGTTTATAAATATCAAATGCTACTATAACAAATGTATTAAGTAACGAATCTAATTGAAATTGGGAATTTTTTCCAACATAAACTAGGCTATGTCAGGCGTTTGTTCTTGAGTTCTAAGAAGACATGTACAAAGTACCCAAAGTAGATACAGAAATCTGAAATCAGTTTTTGCAGAAAGATATCCATCGAAAGATGTCTTAACAGTAAATATATCTTTACGCCAAATATCATAAAACAATCTCCTGGTACTGAGCAGAATTTTAGAAAATGGTACAGCAATTTTAAATGTACTACAATTAGGCGTGCTTATCTCAAAAACCAGTAGCTATGTATTTCAAAATGTCACCAATATTTAAATCGCACTAATAAGTAAGCATTACTTCATCATATGTTTTGAAAATTCATTTTCTTAATTGTAATAATATTTCAAAACATTTGATTATTTGTATTTTAGTTATTAAATTAATTGATGTTTGGTTCTACCAACTAATATGTTGATTGTTTGATTGTATTAAATTGATTCTTTAGGTATCGAAAAATGAATCTATGGTATTATGTTGATTTAAGCTTACAGTAATGTTGCTGTTGCTCACAAAGAACTTATTTTCACTTTATCGAGTGTCTTGTAGTTAAGGTGCAATTACCTAGGTAGTTTCAGGCACGAGTCGATTTTTGGTACCTAAGCGAATCATCCCAGTTGATTTGCTTGTTACATAGATAATCTGTAGAATAAATGATTTCTGCGATATAAAGTTAACATCTATATGTATACAGTATGCCCACTAAGTTCCTTGCCACCCTCTTAACTTCTGAAAGGATACTGCTATATTCACAAAAATGGTGTCTATGTATATTAAAGTAGTAATGGGGCTACTGAATATTCGGTGGTCCCTGTTAGCAAACTGTAGAGTTAGCATTCCTATCTTGAAAACGGAACAATATAGGGAGAAAAGTATTTTTTTTTTGATTTTCTACCCAGTGAAGAAAGAAAAAACCACCTGAGAATAGAAAAAGAAACATCAATTACTTATAAGAGTATGCCTTTATTTGAGATGTTAAAACTTCTTACGGTCAGTTTCAATGCACATTTGGATCCTCGTTTTGAACGTCACTTTACACAATTTGGAGAATAAAGCATGACACGTTAGCACAGGCGTGATTTAATGATGTGCAATGCTTGTGTTCACTTGAATTCATTGGCCTAAATGTGTGAACATTTAGGCCAATTTTCGACACTGCAATATCCAATTATTTGATTCCCGAATTCTTGGACGAGGCACTGCTTCCTGAAGATATCTTGTGAGCAGGCGCACTGTCATGTTGGTCAAATAATTAGGTATGGCGGTGTCGAAGAATGGTGTACACTTTTAACCAGATCTGACTCCACTGGAAATTTCCTGTGGATATACTTGAAGCAGCAGTTGTATGCGACCTCATTGCAGAACATAAAGCACGAATTACGATCTCTGTGCCAACCTGTTACGCTCTATGCTTCAATGTACGTAAAGTGATATTCAAAGCGAAGATCCAAATGTGCATTGCTACTGACTGTGAGAAGTTTGAACATCCCAAATAAAGGTATACTGCTTTAACTAATCGTTTTTTTCCCAGTTCGTTTATCTCTTATCACAGTATATAAAATTGCGAAAAACAAATGTGCGGTTTAATCTTTTTATTCTTTGTATTAATGTCCATACGGTATCTTTTCCTATTAAATCGATGATGCTCTACAACTTTGTAAATAACTTCTTCCCGTATATTGTTCCGTTTTAGAGATAGAAATGCTAACTCTGCTGTCTACCACCAAGGGGCGCTGTAGGTAGTTTTATTCAGTAGCACATGGCTACTTTACCATACATAAACATCACTTTTATGAATGTATTAGCAGCCCTTATGAAGTTAAGAGGGTGGCAATGGAATTTAATGGGCAAACTGTATATGTATATATTATATATCTATACGTATCAATTTATCTTACTAATGCTGTTCATAAACTGAAAAAGTGTTAAAATTTTAGATATAAAACAACAATGAAACTTTATGATCCTTTTTAAGTCAAGGGAAACATAAAACTGCTGTCAATATTAAAATATTCTCGTTTAAGAAATTTAATTTTGTAGAAAAATATGTTTCGATGAATTCTGTAATGTCTTAAACATAAAAATTATGAATTTGAGAAAAAAAAATATAAAATCATGGTCAAATAAGTCTAAAATAAATCATTTTAAAAGCGAAATATGTTCAGAAAGAATGAAATGAACGAGTAATTCTCTGGAGGATTGTAAGCTCACTTTCTTCTAGTTTGTTCGTTGACGAGAGGAACTCGCTAGTCCTTAAAGTTTAACTACTCGTATCTGAAGACATAAAGTGGTCGAAACAAAATAGAACTCCCAACAAAAAGAAATAAAAATCAAAGAGTACATAGTGTTCTGTTAGGTTGGGAGCATCTTCATAATTCTTTCCAGACTATAATAAATTCTCAAGGGAAGAAATCCTTTTTTTTTCTGTGTGAAAGAAGTAGCGATGGCATAGAAATGCTTCTTAGTTGTGTCGCCTAAGGTTATCTTATGGAAGTTCAGTCTGAAAAAAATTATTCGCCCGGCTTACAATCAGGATGTCTGAACAATGATAGCAACTTTATATATCTATATATATTATTTCTAAGCAAATGTGTGTGCTTAAGTTTCTAAATTTTTACAAAAAATAATGGTAATCATTTGAAATACGTTTTTTAAACCGGTAATAATACTTTGAATTGCAATGAGATTTAATAAATCTCAGCAGTAAATCTTTAAGAATAAAGTAAACTATTAATATAGTTTTAACTTTAATATGAATAGTAAGTGTTGTTATTTCTTTTTTAAAAAAATATTATAAAATTTAATGAGTCAAATAGATACACAGTCCACCCAAGTCAAAAAAGGAAAGAGGTTTTTATATTTTCAAATTTTTCTCATTTTAAACATACTTTAATATCCGGATAATTAAAATCACATAAAATTATAGATGATAGCTTTTAATTTTATTACTATATAAGATATAAAACATTATTACTTTTAACACAAGATGTAGTAAGCATTTTAATAAAGATATGTTTTGAGTAAATGTTGTATTGATTTTAATCTCAGATTATTGCATAAAGTTAAAGTACAAAATTTTAATTCCAGCCAGTCTTTTAATTATAAATATTCTATATAATAAACATTATCAATTATGACTTAAATATGATATAAAAACCATCATATTGAAATTAAAATTAATTTCTTAAAACTGTAAAAAAAAAATGTAAAAATAATATTTAATTAAATATAATACCAAGAATATTTATATTTTTATATTTTTTGAATGTTTTATTTAACTCAGAATTTCTTAGCTTAAAATATTTAAAAGAATTTACTTATTAATTACAGACAATGCTAATGGCTTATTTAGTGAATGGTGTTATTTATCTTGTGTTTCTTCTGATATATTTTCTTACATATTCAAAATGTACTATAATGCCATAAACTAAATTTCATTTGCTGATATTTTCTGATCATTGTATTAATTATGTACATTGTAGTAACACACGAGTTTTATATTATTCTCATTTATTCTAATTTTGTTCAAATAGTTTTCAAGAAATACTACCTTCATTCGAATAATAAAAATGGGAAATGTTTTTTTAAAGACTTGATCAAGTAAAAGAAGAAAAATTCATAAGTATATTATATCAAATATATTTATGTCTCTTTATAACTGCATAATTTTTACAATCAACTTAATTTAGATATGCGTATTTTTTGCGTTTTATAATATTTAAATAGAAAGTATATTGGGGATATTGTTTCACATTTTCTCCAAACATACGGATCGGATCTTCGAATTTTTGAATGGATCTTTAAGTAAGTTACTTTTTCCTTTAAATGGACTTAGAGCTTCTTTGTATTATATTAATATGATTTCGTTTAATATTCCCCCCCAAAAAAGGGAATTTTTGGCTAATGATAAAATTGCGGAAAACCCACTTTTATATAAAATTAAAACCTGTTTATCAGACAGCATTGTTTATAATAAATACTGCGGCATCTATCTTTTTTAAGATTCCAATATATGTGTATGTTTCTTTTATCTCTATAATTTTCAACTCATTTTTGTCTGTAGTAGAGATTATTCAAAACTATATATATGAAGGAAATGCTTTATTTACATACGAGAGAGATATTAAAGGTTAAACTAATCTTTAGTTAACAGTTATAATACATACACAAATAGGAAACATCAATGACTAATTACTTGCCGGAAAAAATGTAACAGAACATAATAAACGTTAAATCAAAGTCGAATAGTTAAAAGTTGAGTAGTTTTTGTCCTGTCTATATAGTGCCAATATTGTTGTAATATGCCCCACACAAACACACATATATATTTACAATTAATTCAGATCGGCACCCTATCCATCTACAATGGGTCCCTTCTCATGTAGGCCTCCCCGGGAACGAAGAAGCGGATAATCTTGCGAAAGCAGCTGCCAATGATCCTGTGGACCCGGAAGACCACATGGTCCTTACATCAACAGAGATCTACTCCAGGGCTAAAGAATTGATATGTAGAACCTGGGTTGTCCCTCCTGTACCCCCATGGTATTTTCAAAGACATCCTGGATCCGCTATATCATTCAAGGGTTCCAGATCGTATCAGATGGCATTCTCGAGATTTTCGACTGATCTCCTGAGGTGCATGAATTATGAAGGTGGTAAAAGAAGCTACCCAATTTGCACCAAATGTGAAACCAGTCCTTTTTCTCATCAGAACATTCTGCAATGTGTGGGGTTTTCATGTGAGGAGGCTGTTGCTTCTCCCCTGCTGTTCTTAGACTTTTTGAAGATAAATGGACTCATGGATCTGGTCTAGTTTCACTAGACCAGATGGGGATTAGTCCCACCACCACCACAATTAATGAGAAATAAAAGTGTATTCCCGCATTCTTATATTTATTTTCAAATTAAGAATTATTTTTTGAAAATATTTCTCAAACAAGATTTTTTTTAAGGAAAAAACAACTATTTTTAAAAAAGCGTATTTATGAAATCTTCAATAGTGGTTTATAGACTTTGATTTTAGTAGGAAAAAAAGACGCTTTCAGTACAAAGGCAAGACTGACATTTATATCATATCCAAAACCCTTTTTGTCTATTAAACATGTTTTCCTTTTAAGAAAGCTGCTAGGTAAGCAAGTTAGTTTTCTTCCTACGATTTCCTTTCTTTTGCGCGGGTTGTTTGGATTGATAAATGGATTATTTGGTAAACCATTTTTCTTATTTCTTTAGAAAGCCTTTGGTCAAGTTGATTTTGAAATCGATATCAGTGTTTGATCTTTCCTAAAAGGAAGTAGCTTAAATTGTAAATATAGTAGCAAAAACTATCTGTAGTATTTATTAAATCAAAAACTATGTACAAACAACAACTATGTATTTTTTAGCAATATGTTATAGTACTTGTTTTGTCTTTACCTTTTGATTCAAAACTACTTGTGTACTTATTGTAATTTGAGTTCGCCATCAGATAAGGAAACTGATACATTGTGCCATCGATATTTTCTATGTACTACCCTTATATAACACGTGACAAGTTGGAATAGATATATTTTGATGCATCATAACATCTTTCCTTTTCATAAGATATAGGCTTCTTTCAAGTATTTTTAATAGATATTGTTTTAAAAATTGCGTTTCTTAAGTTGAGAAGCACAAATTAGTTATGGCTACAAAATATTATTATTCTGTAAATTTTAAGTGAATAAAACTAATGCACAAAAATGTTTAATATACTTTTAATAAATTTCTGAAAATCCTTTTTTTTTCTCTTGAAAAACTGTGTCAAGTATGCATAAAAGTTCTACCAGTTTCTGGCAAGGCGAATTTTCATTTTCAACTGACCTCATGCATAACATTGTGATGAATAGAATCATCAACTTTTGTACAAGTACATTTCCCTAACACAAAAAGTATTCATTTCCTTTCATATTTTATTTTTATTTTATTTTATTTTTTGTCTGTTGCAAATTACACGTTGTTAGTTTTAGGCCTAACTTTTCAACATGGCCCTGTTTTGTTATTATGTCGAAAATTTCTGCTGTACGTCGAAGGTTGGATCCGTAAAGTATACTTAACCCTAATTTGCTGGTCCTAATTTAGCAACAGCTTTAGAAATCCTAATATGTCTCTATTTTAGTCCATTGACTCTTCTGGTTTCTTACATTTTAAAGTTCTAACTCTGTTTAGTGCTATACATACGCTTATTTAATTCTTGTACAATATACTTTTCCAGCATTATTTTTTATAGTTATGTTTCTAGAAATCTGGTTTGTATCTTCTAGTTTTGTTAGTGGATTAATTTAGTATTGTCATTTTATTATACTATGTATTTTTTCATTTTTGATACTATATATATATATATATATATATAACAGTTTCAAAAAAGTTAATTCGAAATCGAATTAAATAACTTTGCAAAAAACCTGTTAAAGATATCAGCCAATTTCTTTCCTAAAATTTCCGAGGGAATATGAATAGTTCTTATATTTAAAATTATTTAAGATACAGAGTAAAATTTTTAAAAAATTCTTACTTTTGAGAAAATTTAATCTGAAATATATATCAAGCACATCAGTGAAATGTTTTAAATATCAAGAATAACAGGAAAAAAATGACTTTTCTTACGACAAAACCTGACAGGACAATTTTTTAAATTGCCTCAAATTCAAATGTTAGCCATTAAAATGCCTTCACGGGGCATTCGTAACCCACGGGCCACTTGTTGAAGGCCACTAGTATTGCTTGTCGATCACATTTCTTTCGTGTGCCTTGAACTTCTTCAAAGTGACCTAAAACTGTTTAAACTTTTGAATTTACTTAATTCTATCCAGACAGCATTTTATCTTTTTTATTCCCACAGAAAATTTCAAAGAAGTACACATATATAAAGAACATAATATGCATTGCCTTTTCCCCTCAAGTTGCATTTAATAAGTATTGAACGAATGCGTTATCTTGTTTGTATAATTTCCTTAGGTTTCCACTATGGATGTGTCGATCTAAGAAGCTCAAAATATGTTTTAAAATAAATATGAAGGTTAATGTTTTCATTTAATTCGACAGTATGTAAAAAAAGATAATGAGTGTTTCACTTAATATCCATATTTCATTTATTTTTAACTTCTGGGTACCTTACCAAATGACCTGTAATCATTCATTCGAGAACATTTAGAGATGCAAATGGTTAACTTTAAAATTCCACACACTTGGGGACATAAGTTAATAGTCTCTTGGACTTTCCTTACTTAATATATTTATACTTCATCTGATGAAAGTTAAATCTGTCGATTGTCTGTTTATTAATATCACACTTAGAATCAACATGAGGGATATTGGGAGTAGATTGTTTTAATTACAAACCATGGTCAAGAGTCAATGACAACATTTAAGCTATCGCCTCATTCTTCTAACCGCAATACAATACCAGAGTGAGGTGTTTGAGCCTTAGAAATTTTAACATCCATTATCCCTTCTGCACGACTGTACCTCAATCGTATCTGGATTCTAAAAAAACAATGCCAGTTAAGTTTGTAGCAACTTATAGTCCTTATGTTGGCGAGGAAGAGAACAATGAAAAAAAGGTGCTAAATCAGGTACCTTCCATGACACTTAACCCTATCTCTGAATTTGGAAGTACATTGCCACTAACCCTTTTGCTGTGTCTAAATATAATGCTATTAATTTATCAATTCATCGAGTTTTATTGCATTTAATGTTCTTACATATTTAGCAAAATCCATAGAAATAAGCAAATCATAAATGATTATGAAGCCAATTTAGATAATATAAATATTGTTGAAATACTTTTTAATACTTTCAGAACATTAAAATACAGAAATATTCATTATAAATATGAGTGTGATGCAAATAAAGACAAAAAATAAATCCGAAACCTGTCCAAATGCTTTTTCTTCACCCTCATTTATAACATTTATATAATTATGGAGGAAACTAAGAAAGAAACTTAAAGAAAATGGAGGTCCCTGTTTCTGGCATTGAAAATATATTTTCTTCTTGTATCAAAGAGCTGTTAGAGAGCCTAAAAAGTAAAATAAATGTTTCGCTAATTTATCTTTCTAAAGTAAATAGAAAATAAATACCGAAAACATTCTAAGGGACTTTACCTATAGCAAGAAATATCAAGGAGAAAAAAGAAGTATAATTTGTTCTTTATAAAAACAGTCTTAAAATAAAATAAAAATATTTGTTTCGCAAAACAATATTTTCTTTTGTTAAAGTTTAAAACAGCTTTATAATAAATTAACTTGTTTGTATTTCATGAAAACAAATCACATTCATTCTTCACGCCTTTTTTAAAGTATTCAAGAAAAGCAAGAACTCTTTGACAAACCGTCTTTAAAGTCATGTGCAACATGTATGTGTATGCTCCATTTGATTCAATTATAGTTTAAGGACATACAATTATCCGTAACTACGTATTTCTGAACGTTATAAATTGTAATGTTATTTTACTTCATAATCTTCAGTCGCTATTCATATTTGAAACAATTATGACATAAGAGCTAACAGGATGCACATTGACATTTCTTGCAAAATTGTGTAATATAACACAGAAATATACAGGATCTGTCCGGAAAATAATGTCACCAATTTTGTAACGGCATTACTTATTATATCTTTTACTATAACATGGTTTTCTACCTCTCGGGACGCCCGTAAAAAACGCATCGCGAGAGAGCAGACTTCAATAGCGACTGAAAACCTCAATATGACAATGCATCGTCCAAACTGTCTCCACGTCACCATTTACCTGGTCAAATATAAAAAGTCAACGCAACCCATACGACCCTACTGTCTCGACGACTTCTCCAGATTTCTTTTTATTCCCTTTTAAAATCTCTACTGTAAAGATATTATTTCAGAACAACTGATGCCATCCAAGCAGCCTGCACAGTTTCCCAACAGGCTTTCCATGGTCCCTACATAGCTTGGAAATCATGCTGGTAAAATTTATCAACACAGGAGGAGAAATGTTTAATTTATTTGATCTACAAAGTTAATTTTAATTAAAGAACACTCTAACGGTCAATTATTAATTTAATGATTAAATGTCCATAAGCGTTTGTAATGTATATGGACATAAGAACCAATGTACAGATATTCATAGTTTGTGCAAAAAATGAAATTAAATTGCTGCACTTATCATGAATATCTAAGGAAATTCCGTTATGTGAATAATATTTTATGCAAAATATTTCCATTACTTCTATTAAGTATTATATTGTTCGAATTAATTGGGAAAAACATTTGTTTCTTGTCTGAATTGGTATGTGATTTTCAGTTATGTCCTGAACCACCTCAAATAGGTTATATCAGCCCATAAGTAATATGATTGATCAACCTTGACTATAATTTACTTGTTTGATTGGTTTTGGTGTATCAATTGTCCAGTTGTGATCCGTTTGATGAGGCAGCTGGTGGTTATAATTGTGCGTTCCTTGTTACAAGTATTGATTTTACTAGAGCTGAAATGGATATTACTCTAAAGAAACATTTGACGGAACATTTCAACATGATTTGGATTCTTGTCACAACTTAACATTGGTCCAGACTTTTATGCGGTGAAATAAAATAAAAGTTCTTAATTGGCCTGGTAATTCAACAGACCTAAATCCTATTGAGAATTTATGACATATTCTTAAGAATCGTTTAGCTAAGATGAGTTAGTTGCACGACAATAGAACAAATGATAAAAGTTGTTATGCAGGTGTGGTTCCACGATGATAAAGTTAAGAACATGTGCGCTGCACTAGGAAAGTCAATACCATGGCGAGTGGAATAGATCATTTATCCTGTAAGAGGACATAGTTCGTACTAATATAAAGAATTTTCTGTCTACTTTAAGTACGTAATGATTAAAAGTTAGAGTTTTGGAAAAAATAGTTTCCTACCATTTGTCCCAATTAATTCGAATAGTATAGTATCTTAAAAATAATTTTAATTTACATGTTATGTATTTAATTTCATTAGAAAAATCGTAGGTCATTATGTGTAATATCCTTAAATGCACTATTTCGTGTTTGCCTTATATTAATGAATATGAATTAGCGTTCAGTGTAGATAAATATAACAGTTAATATTATCACTTAAATCTAATTTAAACACAAATATCTAATTTTTTTAGTTAAATGTGTGACTGGTTCTTACGCGTTTCACTAACCTCCTCATATTCTTTAATATTTTATTTATTTCAATCAATCTCCACCGGGAGCCAAAGCGTGATTTATGCAAATGAGATATTTTATATAAGTTCGGGTTTAGCGAGTTAGAAAAGAGAGAATGAAATGAAATGAGAAAATATTTTCAAGTGTAAACGTAGATGTGGTGAATAGAATCTAACGCATCGTCGTGGGTAAAGATTATAGAAAAACTTCGGGAATAGCTAAGAAATAAGTTGCCTCTTAAAACGAAGAATCCTGACTTCAAGTTGACCCAATCAAGATCTTAAAGAACCAACTAGATGAACCTGCCATCACATAAGAAATCAGGTTAGTTATTGATTCCAATTAAGTATAAGTGTGTAGTTGTAATTGTACGCGTCGATCTTTCGTAGTTCAGATAGGATTCCGTCGTTCATGATTATTGAACCCTTCTCATTCTCCACTGTGTTTTATTGTTCTTAAAATTGAATAGTATTTGTGTAATCTCTTAATTAAGAAAAATCAATAAATAAGATTGATTTGTTAATATGAGTACTAAATTTATTAATCAATCAACACGTTCGGATTCAGGTAATACCCAAAGGGGAGTTGATAAGTTTAGGGGTAGCGAAAGGATACGACAAATGTACTAATTTTCTTCCTTACAACCAAAAGAAAAGAAAATTAATAGGATTTTACAAGTTTGAGTGAATATGAAGAGAAGAATTCCGAGATTCTCTATCTAATTTAATTTATAAAATAGACAAATAATTATCCTTAAAGTGTTTTAGTCTAGGACTAAAAATGGCAAATAATTAGTGTTAGATAGTACGTAGTTATGGTGAATCTATGATGCAGAATTTACAGTATGATTCAATGATTAATGGTGTTTGTGACGAACACTCGTCCTCCATTTACAAACAATTTCAGATTCCTTTCCTTTTAATACCTTTTTAACACGGTTAATGTTCTAATTTTCCTCTTACTACGTACCCTTCAATCTTAAAAGTTTTTAAAAGTAATATTTCTTAAGTTTGATTCATTTAATTTATTTCCTTTTTGTAAATATTTCAAGAAAGATTATTAATTATTGGAGCAGATTTAGTTATTTTTCCTTTTAAAGCATTAGTTGTATTAAAATTAATCGTACGTGTAGAAATAATAGAGATACAATGGTTAGTTTAATAAGGCTTTTTCTTTAATTTGTTGCAAAAATTAAGAATTTTTTTATTTTATTTTTATGATTCATAAAATGGAAGCAGCAAAATCCAGGACCCTGAGTTTTGCGTTATTTAGTGCATGATACGGAAACATTGCAAATGTTTTATTTTACGATCTTTAATTCAGTACAGCTGGTTGTTTCAAGTCTAAGTTGGCATCAGCATTTTGAGTGTTTATTAATGGAAAAAATGCAGTCCTGCGTATATTGAAAGATTAAGAAAAGCAAGAAATAAAAAGGTACGATGTAATGATTTTTATGACTCTTCAATTTTCCTTAAGAAATCGTTCTAAAATAATTTGTTTAGTAAAATAGAATAGTAATTAAAAAAAACCCTCACTTTTTTGTTTTTATTTGTCGATGGGTTACACAATTTTCCTAAAATTTTAAAAAGTAAATATATGTTTAAATAAAGGAAAAATACCTTTCTGATGGGATGTAAAAAATTATTAAAAATGAACAACAGTGTATGTACTTAAATAAGAAAACTCTTTTCTTTTTAAATTAAAACCTTTGAAGTATTTTGATATATTTTCGTTAGTATATATATATATATCACAAATTACTAATTTATTATTTGGCAAATATATATATTTATAGCGAGAGAGAGAAATTTTGAATATATATATATACTTTTTGTCAAATAATAAATTAAAATTATGCTCATCATTAAATTATTTTCTTCGTAAAATGCTTTATTTTTTATGTTCAAGTATTTTATTCAGATGTTTTCAAAAATCGCATGAAATAAAAAATGTACCATTTATACCAATTAAATAAGCTTTTGTTATATCTGTTGTAGAAATTTTAATATGCAATTCTTCATTAGTCGATTTCTTTATAAGCATCATTAGATTGGTGTGAAAGGTTATAATAAATTGTTTTCAGTTTTTTCATATTAAGCCTGGCTCCATTAACAGCAGATTAAATTGAAGT
Source organism: Trichonephila clavata (assembly GCA_019973975.1). Classification (NCBI taxonomy): domain Eukaryota; kingdom Metazoa; phylum Arthropoda; class Arachnida; order Araneae; family Nephilidae; genus Trichonephila; species Trichonephila clavata. The sequence goes on along the minus strand of BMAO01035855.1, from coordinate 31,405 downwards.
AAATGGAAAATTTTTCCAAAAGTTACATTAAAAGAAAAAAAAAAACCTAAGCGAAGGGAAAAAATATATTTTTGGTCGACTTTTTGTTTTATTTATGAAAAAAATCTCATTTTATTTAATAAAGGCAGAAGAGGTATTAACAAAATCTTACTTTTCTACAAATAATAAACTTCATTAAGAAACATGGATAAAATAAATCTTTTATTTGTTTAATCTTAATTTTTAAAACTACTGAATTCTTGAGAAACTTAGTTTTTATATAAGTAATACAATTTATTCTAAGATAGTTTTACTTTGAAAATTTCAAAGTGAGTACAATATCTAATACAATAAGAAATTTCAAGATAAATTTAATGAATATTAACTAAAAATAGCATTAAAATATGAGATTACAGATTTAATATATTTGTTTTTGGCTATTGGAATATAATAAACTGACTGGTTTTATTCTAAATATATGATTTAGGAATGATTCAATAGAGACCAGACTACAACATTGCCTTGGTATTGAATATGGATTTTTAAATATGTATACAAATTTTCACACATTTCAAATTAATTACAGTGTCGTTATAGACGTTTATTTTGAAACAAATCTATGGAATATATTTCACACTAGCATTAAATATATTATGCATACGATTTTGAAACACTGCAAGAAATCCGTGACGTATCATTGTTACAAACTCTTTAAATTTATAATTAAATTTAGTTAAATAAACCAGAATTAGACAAATTGTTATAGTCTTGATCTTCCAATAATATTTCATATAATGGCTTAAGGCAAAACTTAAAATTGAATTAAACGCTCCATGTCTTTTGTGAGTTTGAGATATATGTTGTCAATGTATTGGAGTGACGACGTATTTCTCATTAGGTTTCCTGTTTTCAGTCAATGGGCGTGTTATGTCGAAAAGATCAATTTGAACCATATACTTGCAATTTATCCTCATTCTCTTCCTTTCTTGCATTTTGGACGTTTTGTCTAAATCTAGGATACATATTTTTCGTTAATTCTGGATGTTTGGCAGGACTTTTTACCAGTTATGGTCTCTGTACAAGTAGTCAATTTATACCTAAGTGTATCTAAAAAAATTTTTCTAAGGTATCACGGTCATTATTGGAATTTAAGTTTTGATAATCAATGCATTTCAAGAAATACTTTTAAAGATTCTTCGCATGGATTTTCCTAATTGTCCTCTTGAAATAGATGATGAGTTAACAATTCATAATATTGAAATAATTATGAAGCAAAATTATCATCGAAGACTGTAACTATATTTTTCAATTACTTTTAAGTAAACAACTATTGATAATTAAGGGGACCTCACTTAAATTATTTGAATATTCGAAAATATGCCCATGTAACGTTTGTTATTTTCGATTTTTACTTGTGGATTGAAAGTAAATAGCACATTTCCCAGCTCACTTAAATTGTAATTATTTTCCATCCATCGATCCGTTAAAAATTTAAAAGCAATAGTTAAAGGTGAAAGATGTTAATATTGGTAATGTTACTGATTTTTCGAAGAATCTTGCATTAAAAGTTGTAAAATCCGTGTTGTAAAAAGAGCGTTGTAACAATATATTGTCTTCACTTGAAATAGGGTATAATTAACGTTTAACCGATGGGTATGCAGTCATTTATCAGCCACTGGTTTCCAGATACTAAATTGCTAGCGAAAATATTCAACATGAAAAACCAGGTTTTCACAATGTGTTGACAGAATATCATCAAAAGCCAAGCTTCCCTCATCAATATAAATTAAGCTCGTTTATAAACTTCACCATGACGAGAACGTTCATATTGTTTCCACAACTGATTTATTTTCCATCAATTGAGTAATAAATTCAGAATTCTGTGTTATATGTTCTTTGCGTTTAAAATGTGAAAACTTAAACTTAAGTTTAACTACAAAAGTATGGTAATTTGCTTAAAATGATTTATAATGTATGCCCTTAAAACAATTTAGCATTTTGAAAGAAAATAAATCACTAACTATCTAATAAATCTAGTTTACTGTATCTGTTATTAGTCCAATTTCATGTCACTCTGTCTTGAGATGTTTTGATGCTTTTGACCTGTGCAAGCAATGAATAGTAATTTCTTTCACCATAGAAGTAGCAGATAATGAGTCTTTTAAAAATAGTTCATTAAAAATTTCATGTATTTCTTTATTCTTTTTTAATTCTTTCTACATTTCAAGTAAAATGCTAAAACTTAATATTCTATTTTAATTATCTAAAAATAAAAATAATAATAATTACGTAGAGACATTTACGAATATACAATTTTCTCGCCAAACACTTTCATGAATGGTGAAGAAAAATTTAACATATACATACTACTTATTAAATTATCTATTTATAAGTATTTTTTAATTTTTTTCATGGTCAACATCTTTTATATTGAGACATTATGTGTCATGCAAGTTTTCCCTTAACTAACCCCCGAGTTACCTGTGTGGTGTTATTTGCTATGAGAAACTAGCTTTGGCTGGAACGGTGATATAAGTAAATATTCATTGCTATTTAATCACATCTGAAGAGAGGAATAATACTGAAACCATATAGAAGGGGAAAAGGTTACCCACTTAGAGGATAGAGGAAGAATATGAGGTAGAGGACTATACCTAATAGAAGACTACCTACCTAGGAGGATAGAGGAGGATTATTTACCTGGAAGAATAGAGGACTACCTACCTAGGATGATAGAGGAGTACTACAAACCTGGGGAGATAGAGGAGGACTTCAATCCTGTGAGGATAGAGAAGGATTACAATCCTGTGAGGATAGAGAAGGATTACAAACCTGGGAGGATAGAGAAGGACTACAAATCTGGGAGGATACAGGAGGACTACACATCTGGGAGGATAGAGGAGGACTACAAACCTGGAAGAATAGAGGACTACAAACCTGGGGTGGTAGAGGACTACAAACCTGGGGATAGAGACTACAATCCTGGAGGCATAAAGGACTACAAACCTGGAAGGATAGAGAAGAGGGCTATTAACTTGGGAGAATAGATGACTACCAACCTGGAAAGGTAACGGAAAATTTATCTGGGAGGATAGAAGAGGCCATAATACCTGGGAGAACAGATGATTACTGCACACTGACTATTAAGTGGATGTATATTTGTAAAATGAATTATAACGCTTTTTAAGTTATTTATGGTCTTACGGCCAGATTGACTTAGAAGAGGTTTGATAGATTTGATGGAGCATTCATACAACTAAGTCGCGTTGAAGATTTATTTAAGGATAAGTAATATTAGTTTTTTTTCATTAGGAGATTCGGTTAAGTAAACCATGAACACTTAACGGGTATAATTATTTTTAATATGTCGATCAAGAATAAAACATGTATTAAATTTCTTAATATGTGTTTTTCCATAAAATACGGCGCATATAACGCGCATCTCCTTTTTAATGACAAAAACTGAGATGTACGTGAGCAACACTTTTATGTTTTGATGTAATTTCGAGGTATTATTTACAGCTTTAGGAAAACAAATAGTATACATCCAGAGCTTTAAGCTTATAAGGAATGCCATTTCTTTTAAATAAACATTTTTTCGATACATGTAGAAGTCTAATTTTTTTCTTTTATGCTCATTTTCCTTATTTTTAAAGTTCTCATTTTTATACCCGGCGTATAAATTTCGATCTTATTTTTTGTGTTAAAAGTGCGCGTTATACGACGGATTTTAAGGTAATTCAAGCCGACGTTATGTGGGAGTCCTATATATAATCCATCACGGCTTAGTAGCTGCCATGTAAAATATCTCTTTTCAAAGGAAAGGAATTGATTCATTGCATTTAAAATAATTTGAAATCTAATTTGTTTAGTTCAATTTACAATAATTTGTCGTGTGTTTGCTCAATATAAAATGATTATTACAGACATTTTGCAATGTTGCATGATTCTCTGTCCTTATCTTATTTGGTTTAAAAGTCGAGGGATTTGTATTATATAAAAACAAATGTTATTTAAGTTATTATTGCAGTTGACATCTTTTTAATATCGTCTAATCTTCGAGCGAAAATATTCCAGAACCCTTATCCCATGTAGATGAACTAGTCTGTATCTACTCACTTCACTGTGTACTTGTGATATTGTAAAGCAATACATTGTTTTTAAGTTATTGACATGTGTCAGTAAAAAACAAATTCTTATTGCCCCGCCTCTTAATTCAAAAACAACAAGATTTTTAATTTATAAAGCAAAAGCATTTATTCTTTATGTTCCCATAAACTTACTCGGAACCATAAACCATTTTTTGTGGATCTCAACTTAACAAAAGAAACACGCTTAGCAAATTTCAAGTATGTTGAGATCTAAAACGTGGGAGGATAGATTGGTAATATTATTTTTTAACGAAACACGTATTTATTGAAAATAAGCGCGTTGATTAAAATAATCAATGATTCATTATATTTTATAATTCATTTAGACAGAAAGATTCATAATTCTATGCACCAAAAATGTAATGTAATCTCTTTCTCTTGTGTACTTAAATAACTTCTAACAAAATTTGGTTTTTGTGCAAAGAAAAAAATCAACAATAAGTGGAAATTGTGTTATGGGTCATAGCTTTTAAAAGTTGTTTTTTAAAAGCTAATTAAGATGTCCGACTGGTTTAAAACATCATTTTCTTAAAAAAAATCGAAATTTATTTTTAATTTATTTTTGTAGCCTGTTTAATAAGCTTTCTAAACTCTTTCTAACTTTTAACGCTGTGTCAAATAGAAAAAAAAGTTATAGCTGTTTTTGTTTGGGGAAGTAAGACCAAAATGAAACCGAAAACTGAAACTGGAAACCGGAAGTGTGAGTTTTCGGTTGATTTTCAACCGCAAAATACGCTTTTTATTCCTTCAAAATATTTTAGCGAATTATTTTCGTGTTTAGTAAACTTTATTTTACTTTATAAATGTTTTAATAGATATATTTTGCTTTCAAATTGGCAACAGTTAAATGATTGCAATGTTTATTTTGGTTTGAACGAGTTGCAATCTTTTGGTCAAATACGTTTTAATTAGAGCTCTTTAGATCTTTTTTATTCGTACTTTTATACATAGTTATATAGTTCTTTTTTATTAAATTGAAATTGTCATGCCAAAAACAAGATCAGTGTGGCCAAAAAAGAAGAGATTTCATGGAAATCGTTATACTCGCAATCGTGAGTTGGAGTCTTCGAGTTCCAGTGCAAGTGCAACGAAACTGAAAGAGAGCGGTTTTCTTTTAGGTACAGATGTTCCTACTAATAATAATGCTGGGGAAACTGCATTATTAATTAAAAAATTTTAATGTCTCTTTTTTCCATATTATGCTGTCCTCCTTGTTATTCAACTTGATTACTGCTCATAGAGGACTCAAGATTTGGCCTGTGTTCCAATTTCTCATTAAAATGTAAAAAATGTTCTTTTACAAAAGACTTTTCTACTTCTGAAAAAGTTGGAAAGAACAACATTATTAATATGTGTTTTGTTCTTGGCTTAAGACTTGTGGGCAAAGGATACACCGCAGGAAAAAAATTGTGTTCGACACTTTGTCTTCCATTCCTTTCAAAGTTCTCTTTTCGACAGCAAGAGAAATCCATTCTAGAACACGTATCATTTGTTGCCGAAGAAAACATGTTAAGGGCTGCGAAAGAAGTGAGGGAAGTAAAGCACGATAAAAACAAAGTGATCAGCTGTGGTGTATCAGTGGATGGAACGTGGCAACGTCGAGGCTATTCCTCTTTAAATGGCTGTGCAACAGTTATTGACACTGGCAAAGTGTTGGATACGGAAATTTTATCTTCGCATTGCAGAATATGCAACGCGAAGAAACCAAATATTTCGAAGGAAAATCATGTGTGCTCAAATTTCGCTGGAAGTTCTGGAAACATGAAGCCTGTCGGTGTTTTCAGAATGTTTGAGCGCTCAAAACTTCTACGAAAATTGCAGTATTCTGAGTATTACGGTGATGGGGATTCGAAAGCATTTGAAGCCGTGAAAAACGTATACGGTAAATACTCTGTTACAAAGTTAGAATGCATTGGACATGTGCAAAAGAGGGTTGGAGGACGTCTGCGAAAATTGAAAAAGAACATAAAAAGTCTTGGGGGAAAGGGAAAATTGACCGACAAATTAATAAATAAGTTGCAGAACTATTATGGTATTGCAATTCGAAGCAATGTTGGCAATTTGGAAAACATGCAAAAGGCTGTTATTGCAGCCTTTTTTAATTGCTGCTCCGGTAAAAAAAAATCAGATGCACGGTCAGTGTCCAAAAGGTGCGAACAGCTGGTGTAAATTCCAGAGAGCAGAATTTGTTGGAGATACGTTGAAAGAAAAATCAACGGATATTACAAATTGTGTTATAAATTCTATTAAAAAGACTTACATGGATCTTTGTGATCAAAATCTTCTAAGAAAATGTCTTCACGGGAAAACTCAGAACTGTAATGAAAGTTTCAACAATGTCGTGTGGAGTATAATTCCAAAAGATACCTTTGTTGAGTTACAAACACTCCGCTTAGGGATTTATATTGCAATAATACTTTTTAATTCTGGGTTTGCTGGTCTATTACCTCTACTTCAAAAGTTAGGAATGAAATTAGGGTCTGAAATGAAGGGATATTTTTGGTATCTCGACAATACGAGAATTGTTGATTCAACGAGGCATTCTAAGCCAGATACAAAAGTGTCTCGTAAAAAAAGAAAGGCTCTTCAAAAATGTAAAAGTTTGAAGTATGATGTTAAGGAAGGCACCACGTACAAACCTGGAGAGTTTTAATACCTTCCTAAGTCTTTAAAAAGTTTTGTTGCAAATATAAAATTTGTTTTGCATTTTCTGAAGAATGTTATTTTTGTACATAACGGTTAACGGTAAGGGTGAATAAATATTCCTATAAAATTTTTTGAGTTTGTTCTTTGTATTATAATGAATGGCTTTCTCCTAAAAGATAAGGATAATTTTTCAATTAAGGTATTTTTTAATGTAATTTTATATGAAAAAAAATTTTTTCAAAAAAATTCTGTGTTTTTTTATGTCGAACACCTGTATTTCATAATTTTATAGTAAAACTTGAGTTTTTTTAATAGACAGCATAGTTAACCATTGAATAATTGTATTCCTGCAAAAATTTTATTTGTTTTTATAATATATATATTTTTTAGAGTTGTTAGCGAAAGAGCCAATTTTTGTAATATTTTGGTTCAAATTTCTCATTATTTTGAAAAATAATTTTTCAAAAAATTCTTTTTGCTGTATTTTTATAGTTTTGCAACATATTTGTTTAAAAAATAACAATTAAATAATTATTTAAGTCATATTTCAAAAAAATTGTCTCCAAACCCAGTCGGATACCTTAATAACGGAAACTAAAATTTTGGATAATTAAAACAATTATAACTACAGTACAGTAGAACGTCATTTATCCGAACCAATTGGGACCCGACACCGTTCGGATACGTGATTGTTCAGATAACCGAAAACCGAATGCGATCCATGCAGTATATGAAACCGTACACTATACGAATGGTGAAAATCATCACATGCGGGAAACGTGCTTGAAGAAAAAGCAAAATAGGTGAGAAATGCCGCAATTTTACATTTATTGTGGAAAATAATCACTTATTTTGCGCTGTACCGTTATATATCTTCGTTTTTTCGCTGCAAGGTTTCTTATTCTCTTGAGCAGCAGTAGTTGAGTAGGACAACACTCTGATTGTTGTTCGTGTTACTCCATAGCTGTCTCTAACCCAGAAAACGGTTTAAAATGGCTTCTTGGGTTTTTTTATGTCAGAAATTGTTGACTTTCCAACATTATAAAACTGTTCTAGAGACGCTCCAATTTCTCCCTTAGCGAGATGGTTCAATATTTCAAGTTTTGTCACTATGCTCAAGAGGCTGCGCTTTCGTTTTGAATTAGAAGCCGTAGTAGTTCACAACTTTACAAAAGAGCACGTATGCACCCCTCACTTGGAAACTAATTGACCTAATATTCTACCTCAGATGTTTACCAAATCACACAACTGAAATTCCCCAAATATCTCTCACCTTGGGATTTCCCATCACTTTTGGCCTCACGTGAAACAACTGTTGAGCATTGCACTGTTCGAAAACGTATCTGGGCTTTGGTCCGGATATTTGAAGCTCCAGATAATAAACGTTTGGATAAACGACGTTCTACTGTATTGGGATAAATGATAACAAGAACTGATATTCAATTAAATATTATGAAGGAAAAATAATCTGCCAAAAATACCGTACAATTAAGTATAATTTCAAATAGGTTTAAATTTATAAATGTACAAATACACACATTATCTATACACACACACAAAGGGAAACTAACTTTCGAACCTTCGATATTCATGGAGAAATTCTATCTAAAACAAATTTATAAGTATTTGTTCGAAGAGTGAAGGCCATCGAGAAATTAATAAGCTTCAAATACATCTCTCTTTATCAATATAACGACTTACAGAGTAACAATACATTAATCAATCAAAATCTCCTGATAGATTTTGAAGAATCGCGTGCCATTCGAATATTGATGTTAGAAGCTAAACTTTACATAACACGTGGTGCACGCAATCTCTATTTTTTTGTATTGGAAAAAGCTAAAATTCAATCTTTAGAAAAGAATAAATGTATTTGTAGGGATTAGAGAAAATAGTTATTTTTTCTTTTGAAAAATGAAAAAAATATTTTTGTTTTTGTTTTTAAATACATTTGTTTAAACTTATATTTAAAGTATCGAATTTAAAGTTTAACATAAATTCAATTTTGAAAGCTTAAAGCATTTTGATCAGTAGAGAAGCGCGATGTGGTTATTGAGCTGTGAAATTGATACCCATTTTTGGCCACAGAGTTTCAACCCTATATTCCAACCTGCATCATCGCAGAATATTCGAAGTAATTAACTTTAAATAATAATTGAGTTTCTAAATTTTCAGTGGGAGTGAATATAGTAAAGAAAGTTGGATTCTCAATATATATAATAGCAGCGTGTTTAATCATTAACTCTTTTTGTGGATTTAATGCTATAGGTTTATTTGAAGAAAATAAACTAAATTTTAAAATATTACATACTTATTCCATACATTTTAATATAAAAGGTGACAAAACAATGCGCTTATTTTAAGAACAACAGCAACCTATTTATCTTGATTGTTGTTTATACAGGATTGGGATAGTTTTTTTGACACAAAAGAACTTTCTCGGTATATATCTTGACTTTTATCAAGATGTATAAATTTTTTTATTAATATAATTTTTATTAATATTTCCTAATTTCTTCAGTTTTAATAAACTTACAATACTCCAGGAAATTGTAAAAAATATAAGGTGTCCGAAAAGTATTACTACACTTTCAAAAATGAATTGAAAGAAGACATTTTTATTTACGTTCCACAAAGAAAAGTTGAAACTTCTGTTCAATGAAATTCTAATTGCATCGCTTAACGTCTACGATTTACAACATTCTGGTTTCAAAATGGCTTCACCACAAGAACAAGCGGAAGTTTTTGAATGATCTTTCGAATTTAAATCTAAAACACATATACAGCGCAATTGGGACTCCAAAACACGAGAGGTTGGAAGAGAGAAATGTTTTAAATGAAAGGTTTCTCTTCTAATGAATGGGAAGAGGAGGTTCAATACCGTAAACACCTAGTTCTCTAGTCATAAAATTTTTGGATTTTTTCTTATAAAAATACATGAAAAACATTGTTTACCAATCTATAATTCATGAAATTGATGAAATAAAAAGTGAAATTATGGCAGTCATTCTGAATTTTTATCCTGTAATGCTTCATAGAACATGGCTAGAAACCTAGTATAGACTGGATGTGTATTGCGTGCAACTATTAGTGCACTGATTGAAATCTTGCAACAAAACATTGCAAAAAACTTTGGTATTTTTATGGAACATTAAAAACTATAAGTAAATATATTTGTGTTTGTTTATGTGTTATTAGTAGTTGAAAGTGTTGCCTTTTTTTCGAATTCAAGGTAATTTCAAATATTTTTTAACTTTTATTTTGGAAATACTATCTTATATGACATATGTTAAATCTCTTATAAAAATAAGAGGATATTCAAATTCAGTTTGCCTTGAAATATGAACATCTAGAATATGTATACTACTTTATCTCCAGTATGTTTGAAGGTTTTGTAATATTAACAGATAAACGTGTTGTTACTTCGTATAACTGGATCATCAAATCAGAAATAGCAGTAACAAACGCATAAAAATGGCCGTGTGCTGCTAGAATAAAAGAAAAACTAAACTAAAATGACAAACAAATGGATTTTCTGACGTTTCCACATGCCAATTGTCAAATATTTTAGATCATCAATCCTCGTAAAAGAGTTCGTTTTGTCAAGATTAATCTTCGTGTTCTATCGATCGAATACCGAACTGCTTCCTTCATAGCAATTGACCGTAAATATATTGTGTACATTACTACAGACATTAAAGAAAAATAATCCAGTAGGTAATTTTTTTTCTATGATGTTGGCTAATGTGCATACAGTGGGTACAAAAAGTATTTGCACACATACATTTTTGTTCACAATTTATAAGAAAATGCATTAAGAAATACAAAAATTGGCATTTTAAAAATAAAATAAGCCTATTCAATTAAATTAATTACAAAAAATATAATGATATTAATAAAAACATTTTTTGCAACAATATTAAAATATCTTATGTCAAAAAATATTTGCACACTCAACTCAACTTTAGCGAATTTGCATTTTTTTTGCTAATTATTTGACAGTCATTCCGCCGTAAATAACATACGTAAGACGACTATAAAAGGAGGTATTGTCGAAACGTTATCAGTTGATTGTCAATTTCAAATTGTAATGCACCTAAAAAATCTGAATTGCCGATTTCGTTGCGAGAAAAAATTGTTTCTCTACGTGAAAATGGCCTAAGTTATCGAGAAATAGGTAAAAAAGTAAATATTTGCTTCTCTAATGTTCGGTATATTATAAAACGTCATAAAGAAAGAGGATCTACATCAAATAACTTGCGCTCTGGGCACCCAAAGAAACTTTCACTGCGAATTAAGCGAAAAATCATAAGAGAAGCATCGAAAAATCCATTTGTTAGTGCAATTACATTAGCCAATGATGTCGATTCAACATCTGGAGTTCAAATATGTGCCCAAAGTGTTCGAAATGTCCTACATGATGCACAAATTTATGGGAGATCTCCAAGGAAAACAACCTCTCATAACTGAACGAAATAGACTGGAGAGACTTGAATTCGCTAAGGAATATATCAATAAGCCAATTGATTTCTGGAAAAATGTCATATTCTAAGACGAGAGTAAGTTCAATATCTTTAAATCAGATGGCAGGAAATTAGTTTGGAGAAAACCTTGTACTGCTTTTCATACCAAAAATGTGTCACCTACAGTTAAACATGAAGGAGGTTCTGTTATGATTTGGGGGTGCATGGCTAGCAAAGGATTTGGTAATTTGTGTTTCCTTGATGGGGAATATGACAGCTCGAACCTATATTGATGTGTTGCGAGATAACTTGCCACAAAGTGCAATAAGATTGGGTATCAGTAGTTCATGCTATTTTCAGCTAGACAATGATCCCAAGCACACTGCCGGTATTACACGTATGTGGTTGCTTTATCATGTACCCAGAAAACTTGCCACTCCACCAAATTCACCAGACTTAAATCCTTTAGAAATTTTGTGGAATTATGTGGATTTAAAAATAAGAAAAAGTAAGATTTCAAGCAAATCTGCCCTTAAACAAGCCCTTATTGAAGAGTGGTCAAATACACTGACCCTACTGTTGCAGAAAATTTAATTAAATCAATGCCAGCAAGATTACAAGCAGTAATAGATGCTAAAGGAATGCATACTAAATATTAGTTATTTGAAATTTGCTTATATATTTTATTTCTTTTGTATTCATGCAGGTGTGCAAATACTTTTTTGACACGAGATATTTTAATTTTGTTACAAAAAGCATTGTTATTTATATTATTGTAATTTTTCTGTTTGTTTTGGATGATTAAACTTATTCTGATTTGGCAATACCAATTTTTTTTATTTCTTAATGCTTCTTTTTATGAATTGCAAACAAAAATGTAGGTGTGCAAATACTTTTTTTACCCACTGTAGTATAAATCGCATTTGACGTTAAATTTCTGAGGGAATACAGGTTTGCTGTAATAACTAAATGTTAGAGGGAAATTGAATAGTAACAGATATGAGTTTTAGACAATAAAAGTCAGAAGAGTAATGAAAGTATTAAGTTTCTGCGTTTTAGCCAAATCCTACTCTCATGGACAAAAAAATTTAGCGCACCAAGAAATAATTGCGGGATTGTAACGAAACTTGGCATGAAGGTACATGTCGGAGAGATAGGCAAATGATTAGAAATGCAACCGATTGCGCATTACGTATAGCCGTAAGAGGGCGTTTAACGTCGTTTTCCGTGGAGTATAAAACAGATAACCAAAGCTTGTTTGAGTGTGTTGAATCGTTTACAAAGGAAGTGCTGAGGTAGACATGCCATTACGCCGTTTTTGTAGACAATATAAACAGCTGTCGCAGTTTGAGAGGGGAAGAATCATCGGCACGGTGGAAGCTTGATGGTCAGCTAGATGAGTAGCTCGTCAATTAGGCCACACTGATCGTGTTGTGTGGAGGTGTTGGACCAGTCGATCCGAGATATGCCATCTACACGAAGGCCAGGCTCAGGACACCCTCGACAGACCAGTCATCGAGAAGACCGCCATATCGTAAGAAATGCACGCGTATAGCCAACTGCTTCATCGGCCGCCATCCAGGCACAGGTTGCTCCTTTACTAAGGACCCCTGTGACTTCTTGAACCATACGAAGGAGATCGCATCGCGGGGCCCATTATGTGTGCTGCCCTTGACGCTGACCCATCGACGTCTCCGTTTGGAGTGGTGCCACGCAAGAGGAAACTGGACTGCCGCGGAATGAAACCAGGTCGTCTTTAGCGATGAATCCAGATTCAATCTCAGCAGTGATGACAATTGTGTTCGTGTGTGTATAACCCGTGGTGAAGGCCTCACTCCTGCCTTTGCTTTACAGCGACACCGATCCCACAGATGGTGTGATGGTATGGGTGTCATTGCCTACAATACACGGTCAAATCTAGTATTGATCCGTGGCACCATAAGAGCCCAGCGGTATGTCCATGATATCCTGCAACCACATGTATTACCACTCATGCAACGGTTCCCAGGAGCCATTTTAAAACAAGACAATCTACGGCCTCACACGTCTAGGGTGTCACAAGACTGTCTCCGCACTGTTACTACCCTTCCTTGGCCTGCCCAATCCTCAGATTTGTCTCCAATGGAGCATATCTGGGATCATTTAGGACGGTGAGTTGGGCATCCCACGAGTTTGAACGAACTAGAGGCAAGGTTACAGCAAATATGGAACAGAATGTCTCAAGGCATCATACAGAACTTGTATGTCTCAATGCCCGATCGTATCGCATCGTGCATTTGCACAAGAGGGGGTTCAACAGGGTATTAAATCCTCCGTTCTCTTGCCTTTTTCTCTGAAATAAATGATATTTTTTCTTTAAGTTTCTAATAATTTACTTATATCAAAGTAGTCATTACGTATGTAAAATGTTTCATTTTGACGACTCCTTCTTAGTACGCTAATTTCTTTGTCCATGAGTGTATTTAATCACTATTCTATGTGAAGGAACAATAATTACACGAAATTCATGTAGTTGCACATTACTCGTATAATGCATTTTTATTTCCGCATTTTATATATAAATACTTGATCCATAGAATAAACCGTAGATTATACCTAACGCATTTTCACAAATAAATGAGTAAGCATAATGAAGTAAATACAAGAGTTAAAAAGTGATAGACCTCTGAGGAAAATATGTTCCTGACATTTCTGCTATGTTAAACCGAGAGCGGGGAAGCACACTATAAACAGTAACGTTAAAAATCACGCAGGGTGACTCAGCCAGCCAATCCCAATTCTTTTTTTATAATTATTTTCATTACATACGATAAAAACTGTAAAAGCAGTGAATAATTCAGTTAAGAGAAAGCATACTTACGTACCTTTAAGAACTTTTCAATTTTCCTTTGATAATTTGAGGGGAAAAAATTCGATCAACCTGAAGTAAAATGTTTTAAATGGATGCGACTCTAATAAAGGACACACAAATCACGCCCATTTTTCCTTAACATTACAGGAATGATATTTTCAGGCAAAAACCGTTATATTTTGTTCAAGTTATTGTAGTTTTATTGCCCCTAGGTGATCGACAAATAGCATGTTGAGCTTTTACTTGCTTCTGTCTTTTTGACAGGGCACCGTGTGTTTTATGGTAAACTTGTGGTTTCACATCTTTTTTTTATTCAGTTAATTAAGTAGCATTTGCAAAATCTTCCTTTCGACTCAAACGTGTCATGTTTCTTTGTATTCTTAAATTTACTTTTACTGTCATGATTAATATCCATTATCTCATCAAATTCTTCTCTTGCTTCATTCATTTCTTGTTCCGGAGTTTCAACTTCACCCAATATACAGATACTAAATTTCTTTTTTATATTCAGTTAATTTACGTTTATGAGCCCTAATGAGTCGTGAAACGCAGCAATCAAAAACACTAAGTCGTTCACAGGAGGGAAATATAGCGTGTTCAAAAAAAATATTTTGGAACAATTGTGGTCACTCGAGAAACTCAGTCACACCGAGTACTTTGAGATTTTGTAACATACTATTGTCACTCCCTAAAAAGAGAGAAGAATGAGACAAATACATTTTAGTTCCCATGAAAATTGTCATATATGAGGGTACTAACAAGGTCATTAGTAACAATCCAACAGTTTTCCAAGAATTAAATATTTCGTGAGCCAGGAGGGAGATTGTGCCCCACGTGACCGCTTCCCGGGTTAAGAGAGTCTCCTCTTGCTGTATACGATTTTATCGTGAAGTCGTGAAGTGGGCACGTACAAAGGCTAAAGTTGAGCAATCACTATTTGATAAATAGTTCATTTCAGTGGGCAGGAACTACAGAACACTGACCATAGATATGAAAGCCATTCACATGGATTTAACCAAAACAATTCGTCGGAAAAACCACTCAGTCTCTGCATGCAACATCAGCACATTGATATTTAGTTTCAAACTTCGAAATCTTGGTTTTTAAAACAGCATTTCTGCTTGTAAACTAAATAACACTGAAACCAGTGTTAAGAGTTGCTTATAGTACTCCAAAATAATACTCAATCCACTTCCGAACATTGGAACCTCTGGCAATGTTGCGAAGTATTCTTTTATTGAACGACAAATCAAACAATATAAAATCTGATGGTGAAGTGTGATGTAAAGATTGTCTGTTGAACACTTTGAAATTGGGCCACAGGGAAGGTTTTAAGGCCGAATTAATGATGTGGTGCTATTTTTCATTGTTTTGTAAGGGCCTTTGGTATCTGTATAATGATGTCCAAAGACTGCGGGCTATCTCTAGATTTTGAATTGTTCCGTGGGATCTTATTTTTTGGCAACAGTGGACAGGGAGATCCTGTTGAAAAACGGATAGATCCGGGAGGATCTATTTGGGTTTCAACAGGATTGTACTCCGGTCATTACTGCATAATTTATGCAAAAGTAAAATGCTAGAATGTATGCTTAAGAATTGGATAGTTCTCTCTCTTCTCAAAGATCAGACTTGAATATCATAGAGCGTATGTGGGAGGAAGTAAAATATGCATTATATAGATTACGATGAATCAAATCGGTGACATATCTAAACAATATTCTTTCGCTAGAATGAAATGCAATTTCTGATTTAATTTTCCAAAAAGTAGTGGATAACTTTTCCTACTGAGTACCAGCTATTAATGAAAAAATAGGTGTTGAAACTTTATATTAATTTTTTATTTATCCGATGGAAAAGGGAAACATACAGCTGATATATATATATACACTGGTGTATATATATACACTGGTGTATATATATACACTGGTGTATATATATATATACTGGTGTATATATATATACTGGTGTATATATATACTGGTGTATATATATACTGGTGTATATATATATACTGGTGCATATATATATATACTGGTGTATATATATATATATACTGGTGCATATATATATATACTGGTATATATATACACAGCCTGATATACACACTCAAGAGCCAAAACATTATGACCACCCTTACATTTTGCAATGAACTCGCCTGGATGACGTAGAAGGCACATGAAAAGGTGGAAGTAGTATTTAACTGCTGCTGGAGAGTCTGAAGAAACATCCTTTCACACTTACTTCTGTGTGTGATGGGAAAGGCGGAGGATCTAAGTGACTTTGATAGAGGGTAGATTGTAATGGCTTGAAGACTCGGAACAAGTATCTCCGAAACTGCACGACTCGTGGGTTGTTCGCGATCCACAGTTGTTAGTACTTATGCAAAGTGGATGAATGACGGTGAAACCAGCAGTAGACGACATGGTGTTGGACGTCCAAACGCTATCAAAGAAAAAAGTCGTCAAAGACTGTCTCGCATGGTGAAGCAAAACCGGAGACAGACAGTGGCTCAGCTGATAGCCCAATACAAAGCAGGGCCAAGTAGAATAGTATCGGAGCACACTGTTTAGCGGACACTGTTGGATATTGGGCTACGCAGCAAACGTTCCACTCGTGTGCCTTTGCTGACCAAGCGTCATCACCAACTGCGCCTGCGATGAGCCCGGGAACATCGCAAATGGTCCATGAATCAGTGGAAGAGAGTTGCCTGGTCAGATGAATCACGGTTTCTCATTCATAACGCCGTTGGCCGTGTCAGGATACGCCATATTCCAGGCGAACAGTTGCTCTCTCAATGTACAGTAGGTTATACACAGGCCGGTGGTGGCGGTATTATGCTTTGGGGGATGTTCTCTTGCACGTCTCTGGGACCCGTGGTTGTGGTAGAGCAGACCATAAATGCTACAGGGTATCTGAACATCTTTGTGGACCAGTTGCCCCCTTACATGGCCTCTGTTTTACAGCTGGAAATGGAATGTTCCAACAGGACAACGCCCCATGTCACAAGGCTAAAATTGTGTTGGAATGGTTCCAAGAACATGATGCTGAATTCCAGTTAGTGTCCCGGCCGCCTAACTCACCGGATCTCAATCCGATAGAACACATTTGAGATGTCATGGCACGGCAGCTCAGAGTTCAAAGACCACCAATTCACAATATCTCGGATTTGCGTGACCGTTGCTTAAACATCTGGTGCAATCTGTGGAGGAAATTTAATGGTCTGGACAGGCATCATGTTGGATGTCTGTACACGTCTCCATGCCTTTGAAATAAGCTCTGGGACTGGTGTGAGGAATAGGGATGAGGTCTTGGAGACCTATGTTCGCCTTTTTAGGGGTGCATGTGGCCCCGAGTTCATTTTAATGGACGATAACGCGAAGTCACATAAAGCTGTTCTTGTCGAAGAATTTCTAGAGAGAGAGGATATTTTCCGTATGGATTGGTCAACCAGGTCTCCAGACCTTAATCCAATAGAGCATGACTGGGACTCTCTGGGTCGGGCAATTGCAACTCGCAACCTTTCTCCTTGAACCATCTAGGGTATGAAACAGCATTGCTAAACGAGTGGGACCAATTGCTACAAGAACGAACAAACTGGCTTTTTTCAACTATGACATCACGCTGCGAGGACTGTGTAGCTGTAAGAGGGATCCATACCCTCTATTAACCCATTTCTTTTGTTTTTTCAGCAACCGCTGTTTTATGCCTTCCAACTCCCATGAGTACTACGCTCGATCATGCGTGTGTATTGCAATTGTTGGATGGTGATTTGTTTTTTATTGTATCAACGTTTGTTCATATCAAATTTCATTAAAATCGGTCCAGTAGTTCTAGATATAATCGATCAAGTCTGAAAAATCTCTTAATTTCTTACACCAGTGTATGCTCCATGCAAATTTAAACTTTTAAAATATTACGAATATTATTTCTAATGTAATTATGGATTTGAAAATATAAAAAAAAAATAGTTTATTATTCAAAAATATTTTAGATTCAATTAAATTGCAAAATTGAATTAATTGTGTCTTTTTTTCCCCGCTTAAATAAATTTCAAGAAATTAACGGGTTGTAATAATTGAGAGAGGACAATGTTTTCTTTTCTTTTTGTTAATGCAAATATATTTTACACCTTTATCGAAGGATTAGCTATTGATGCTTACTTATTTTTATTTGTATATGCCTTGTCGTAACAAAATTAATTTCTTTGATTACAGTTTTTTACGTAATTGGATACATAATTAAGTTTATGGAAAGGCTATCTCAGTTACGGACAATTAAATCATCATGTATATTATTATTTAAAAAAAGGGAATTTACATAATTTGTGCAACAAAGTCAATATATTTTTTACCTTTATAAAAATGATTAAACTATGATGAAATTGTGTTTATTTTTCTTGTTACTTATGCACTTTTTTATGCTGTATTGATTGGGATATATATGGAAATAAATGTTCAAAAGTAGTTTAAATCTAATAGCATTACAATAATTATAATGGAAAAAATATTACATACATTACATACAAAAAATTAAATAAAAACTTCACAAACGCTATAAAGTAATTTTGCTTTCGGCACTTTAATCATACATTTTAGTTATTTATTTATGAAAAAATCCAGTACTCATGTATTTAATGCATGTTCTTCTCTTTAAACGAAAAATCTATGTAATTTAAAAAAACAAAAACATCTAAGTTATAATAATGTTAGTACTTTAAAAAAAACATTATTCTAGAATACTATTATAGAATACAAACTTCTCTCTTGATAAAGATGCAGTTTGCTTACAATGCTTTAATGAAACATTAAACCTCTAAATAATTCAAAATAATCATAACTTTAATAATTGAAAAATGATAAGAGAGAAAATACACTTCTGTGTAATATTTTGCGTAAATACATTTTTTTGAGTAACATGAGTAAATATACTTTTGTGTAATATTTTGTATAAACTGCTTTTCGCGCAATATTTTCTTTCAATATACTTTTGTATAAACACACATTTGTGTATATTTTATTCAAAATAAATTGCCGTGGAGAATCTCCCAGAATGAGACTGTTATGCAAGAGAAATCTGAGACATCTTATGATCAGAAGTAATAATAGACATAGCAGTAGTTATAATATACATTTTTTTTCGTTTTGAATAAAGTACAAAAAAAATTGTATGCTGAGGGCGGCTTCCATAATCGAATTCTGGCAAAAGATATATAATAATGTTACTTGTCTCATCATCCTATACATCCTATACCAGATATCCTTTGAATGGGACTCACCTATACCCAAGGTGACTCTTATACTGAATCAGACTTACTCTTAGACATTTCATAGTTTCAGAACTATTCCTTAACGCTTTGCAACCATCCACTGTCATCTGGTATTATTCTTCGATAATATGTCTTAATCAAAGCTCGGGCACGGTAACTTCTCCTCATGTTAGTAAAGGTGAAGATCATGCTCATTAGTTTGATTTCCAGGGGAGGGGACCCCTAAGGGGGCTCGCCTTCTTTAGGTGAGTACGGGTGTCACAATCCCGAGGTGCCCTAGTGATCTTTTCCTTTTCCCAAGGGGTTTACTGTCTTTGGTAAACACGGGCTTCACGAACCCGGGGTACCCTAGTGATCCTTCTCTATTTTCGACCCTCTTTCTTGTCATTCAATTCATTCTTTCTTTCTCTTCCCGTCTAGACCACAGATATTAAAACAAATGTTTGGCGCAGTATAGCCGAAATCGGCTCTTGCGCCAATAAACCCCAAAATCACTCACTCACCCAGGGGAGGGGAATCCGATGGGTTGGAAATCTATAGAGTTTAACTCAAAATTACTTAAGAAGATTTGTATTAAATTACTTTTGTAATGTTAATCACTAGATATGAGTCCGCGGTATGCAGACACGATAAGCAAAAGGATAGTAATAATTTTTTTTTCTGAATGAGATGCAACCCCTCGGTTTTGACACAGTGAAAATCCTCCGTAATCTTGTTGCATAAAAACGGCTACTCAAATACTGTACTGGCACGAACTAATGTGGCAATACCGTCTCAGTGAACATCTATTCTTTATAATCTTCTACTATTTTATGATCTATCTCACTCTACTTATATACTATTCGGTAGTAATGTTCAAATTTCAGTAGATGTGTTGTTCTAGCAATATTTTTAATCAGGCTGAATGGAGGAAAACCGTAAGCCGATAGGATAGACTACATGGATAGTTCATTGTTGCTGCTCTTCTGTTTATATAACAATATTTATTTGAAAATATTACAGTTCTTTCAAATCGGAGAGCGAAGCTCTGTTATATCAAACTGCATCATAAAGTAGCCTAATTGATAAGTTGCGAGATAGACATATGAAAACTCACTACAAGACTATACTTTTAACACGTTTTTATAAGCTTCACTTGTATGTAACGGAATCTTTGAACTCGATTTTTATCCACTTTAAAAGGTCAAATTAATTTAAAATTTGGCACGCTTGTCAAGGATCGATAACAATACTATAATTTATTAATTATGTCCCGTTGTCCTGATTATGATTAACAGGATTAACTATTTCCAGATTTGGTGACTAATTCCACATTTCACTACTAAAAGATTAAGTGACAACCTTAAAAGCAAAAACATTTGTGGTTAACACAAATACAACAAACAAACAAAAAAGTGTCCTTTTTGTGAAAAAATTGTGGGTGCGTCAGCAATTTCTTACCATAATTAAAATAATTACATAGTTTTTCTCTGAATGAAAATAAAAAAAGACAAGTGCAAGTGAAAAAAAATTATTTATATTCTGACTTCTAAACTCAGACATCAAGTCTAAATTTCTAAATTCTCTTGTCGGATCTGTGGAATGAAATATCATTCATTGATTCATTTCTCCAAAACAGCTGAGAATTGATTCAGAGGTCACAGGATTAAATAATTCCCCACAAACGTTTCGATTCAAAACATGTACTCTTATGTCTAATGCTCATGCAAGTTTCAGAAAAAAAACATTGAGCTCTTTTTAGTTAACAATATCATTGACTTTACAATTTCTGCATGAAATATTTCAAACTTAGCCCTTCCACATTTTCTTCAGTTCGCTGATCCTACATTTTGCAAACCAGATAGTATCGACACACTGATAGGATGCCAATGGGTATTCTAAGATTCTAAAAAAAATGGCTCATTTAACATTAATTCATTAATAAATGAACGATAGTTTAAAAAACTAAAAATACATGCTTTTATTGTAGATCGGACTAAAAAAAAATGAAAAATAGATTATAGTTCAAAAAAGCTAAAAAACACGCTTTTGTGGTTAATCGAACTAAAAAGTTAAAAAAAAATCAATATTAGAATAAAATGATTAACAAGAAAATTAATATTCTTGTGGTAAAAGCTTCGGGTTCTTTGTTCTACATTTTTACACTAATTCAGCATTTTGTAATAGAGCTAGTAATAAATTTTAACCATTGATATCCAGCACCCCACTCTTGGACCACAATGACATTAATTATCTAGTTAATTATTTTACTCTTATATTAAGAGCTACTTGGTACTTTTTAGTTTGATTAACCATAAAAGTGTGTTTTTTAAGTTTTTTAAACTATAATTTATTTAAATTTAGTCTAACTATGATTTCACTTAATTGACTGAAATTCTAAAATTGCATTAACTATTTTATACGCATGCGCGTAATACTTAAAAAAAAAATTCAGATAAAATATGCAAGCCGGCGGACATGATATCGCGATAATTGCTTTGTTTTAATATAATTTAAGTTTAATGAAGTATATCTCGTATTTTGTAAATTACAGTGCTGTGTATTCCGTTCCTAGATCAGACAATATTCACTTTTTAAGGCGTCATTATATACACAAATGTCACGGTAAATAATTGCTTAACATATTTTTGAAAGCCGTTAAAAACACAATTTTATAGTATTTAGCAAATAAACATCGAACATCATAATTATTTTTGTTCTTTCCCATGCAATCAGAAATGTACTAGTTCTAAAAAGAAAATAAATTATAGTTTTATATAAAAAAAACTATAAAAAACACCCTTTTATAGTTAATCGAACTAAGTTGTAACTTAATCACTTAGTAACCAAATCTGGAAAGGGGATATGAAATTAGTTGCCAGATGCAGAATGGGATCTGAAAATAGAAAATCGTTAATCCTGATGATCCTGATCTGGACAATGGGACAAAATTACCAAATTATTGTATTGTCATCGGTCCTGGACAAGTGAGCAAAATTTAGAATAAACTGACCTTTTAAAGTGGGTAAAAATTGAGTTCAAATATTACTTTACATACAAATGAAGCTTATAAAAGGGTGTTAAAAAATAAATTTTTACACGAAAGCATTTAAATTATTCGTGAATATAATATAAAAAGCACTTGTATTACAACGCTAGTACGTATGAGGGGGGAGATCAACATATCTCACATATTTTGTAAACGTATAAACTTTGGCATTTTAAATACGGAGTTTTGATACGGGAGTTCTCAAACTGAGAAGATAAATTAGTTTTTTTATGGATTTCTTCGTAACATTTTTTTACTTTGGTTTATTTCATCACTTTCCTATTTATTTTATCCTTATTTTTAATGGATCTTGAAGTAATAAAACTTTTTCCTTCTAGATTCAAATCTGTAACTTAGATTTTTAAAATATTATTTCAGTGGTAACTCTACAATTTTGATTTCGTTTTCATTTCAATTTTAATATCGGTTTTTAGAATGTGATTAACTATTCTTATCATAAAATATAGGAAAATTTCTTGATTGAATTCTTTGTTAAGTGTGCTTTGTAAATGACAGTTTTCCATTGGTTTCTCTTGGTGAAAATGCTATAGAACACAACTTTTGAAATGACTTTGCTTTTAGCATCTTCGTCCGATTATTATGCAGAGCAATTTTTCCTCAGGCAATTTTATTCTCACTTGAGAGCCACCGTAATATTAAGCAGTTGAAACTCCGCAAATCTTTTAATACATTCCTTTTATTCATTATTTTTTAAAATAAATATTGTATTCAATGTTCTTATTAAAAATTATATTACACATCTTGAATTGGCTTTCATTTATTTTCCTTTCATTAAATTTTTCCATGCAAATTGAAATCTTTGAGATTGTTTGATAATTGATTATCATTATCATTTCTACTTGAAAAGTCAGAAATAATCCGCCTTTTCATGTAATGAACTTTTAAAACTTGAATCTTTTGTGAATCAACTATCAATAAAGTTGCACTATTATGAGTGTCTTTAATAATAGTTTCCACTCGAAGAAACGATTTTCAATACATGAGATGTAAGAAATAGGTAATGGATATAATTAAAATATGTTCTAAGAATATGCAAATAATAGAACGGATGTTGGAATTTTTAGAATAATTCAGCTCGAAGGCATATTGTGAATATTTCAATTGGAAGTGCAAAGTTTGTGAGATAAATCTATATATCTTATTGCCACAGGGAAATAATTTCTGTTTAACCGTCTTTAGAGTCCTTATATTTTGTCTTACGGTATTTGTTATTGCTGCGAAGGAAGCTCCATTGATGTGTAAAGCAAGATTGTGTAACACTGAAATAATATTTTAATTCCATCGTTTTGTTCCTCTATTTGTATATGTTGTGTATTTCTTATAGACAACAAGAGGTTAGAAATATGCATAAGAATTTGTTATGTAGCACTGAAAATTTTCGCACGTGTTTTTTGTCAGATTTCACATTACTGTTTCATCAAAACAAGGAATAAATAAATTCTAGTTTAAAATCTAAAAAACACGCTTTTATACTGAATCGAACTAAAAAGTAAAAAATAATTCTTAATATAAGAATAAAATGTGATGAACGAGAAAATTAATGTCATTGGGGTAAAAGCATGGGGTGCTTAGTACTACATTTTTACACTAACTCATCATTTCGTTACAACAATTGATAAATATATAGAACACCCGACGTATTTACCCCAATGACATTAATATTCTCGTTCATCATTTTATTCTTATATTAAGAACTATCTTTTATTTTTTAGTTCGATTCAGTATAAAAAAGCGTGTTTTTTAGTTTTTTTTATACTATAAGTTATTTTTATTTTCATTTTCAGAAAAAATTTTTATATTGTGATTATAAATTGCTATCACACACCAACTCTCCACTTTCTCACATAAAGAACACTTTTTTTGTTTGTTTTCACAAGTGTATTTTACACTTGCATATAATTAGCTTTACATTAAAAACACTCCCTTTTAGGGTTACACCTTATTCTTTAGTCGCTAAGTCTGAAATTAGTTGCCAATCTGGAAATGGTATAAGGAATTAGTCGCCAAATTTGAAAACTGTACATGCAATATGTCGCCAGATCTGGAAGTGGTGTATGGAATTGTCGCCAAATCTGATTATCGTTATTTCTAACGATTCTGATAAGGACAATGGAAGAAAGTTTTGAAATTATTTTTTTATCATCAGTCCTTGACAAGTTTCCAAAATTTCAAATTAATCCGAACTTTTAAAGTGCGTAAAAATCGAGTTCTAAGATTCCGATACATACAAGTGAAACTTATAAAAGCGTGTTAAAA
Organism: Trichonephila clavata; assembly: GCA_019973975.1. Taxonomy (NCBI): domain Eukaryota; kingdom Metazoa; phylum Arthropoda; class Arachnida; order Araneae; family Nephilidae; genus Trichonephila; species Trichonephila clavata. The sequence goes on along the minus strand of BMAO01035855.1, from coordinate 6,744 downwards.
AATTATTAGCATGCTGAGAAGTTATTTTGTGGTGGGAGAAGATATCTTAGAGCCGAAAAACAACTTTGTTCGATTTCACGAAACCTTCTACATCAATACAATGCTGGCGATTTTGTATATGTGTTACCTAATATTTTACTAAAAATTTTTTTTCCTAATTTATTTTCTTTCGTCTTTGACCACAACTAGAAGTAATTTATTTGTATTTATATACCACACCATACTCCGACTTACGTGAATTCGATTTAAGCTATTATCTTTCAGTCTTACCTATCACGTAAGTTCGGGTTAATTCAGTACCTTGATGGAAGAATGGAAAGGCAATGATAGGCCAAAACAAGCATCGTCATCATCAATTAACCCAGTGTTTCTCAAGTTTCAACATTCGCGACCCAATATTCCATCATAATTTTCTTCGCACCCCCCTTATACAATAACAAATTCAATAATGCTAAACTTTGACACAAAAAACACGACTTTAGAGTGTTAAGTGCCACGGTGTATATAAACGTCTCGCTCAGCCAAAGCGTTTATTTCCCTGGACATATATATGCATCTTTCCGAAGTACAATCTTTTCTGTGCACTGATACCCATAAGCTTATTCCGAAGGCTTTTGAATGTAATAAAAGGACTCTGACAATGTTTGCGAAGGATTTACTTATTTCAGATTATTTGTTTCTATATTCCACCCCCAATGCAACACATGCGTGTGCCTACGGGGAAAATTGTTGGCATTGGAAAGCGAATCGCGTAACTTTTAATCAGCAGTTAAGGTATTAATTATAAACTATACAAATTAACCCCAAGAGGGCGCACCCCACAGTTTGAGAAACGCTGAACTAACCATACTTCAAAGGTCCGTTTACTATAGTTTTCATTCAAACAATAATGCATGGTAGATGCTGGTTAAACTTAAGTATGCATAATAATTCCTAACTTTTAGCAGAATTCTAGTTTTAAGGGAGGGGAAAAGAAACTTTTTTTGGTAAAGGACCTTTTGATGAATGCTGCATTTCCTCATTTTCTTTTCAATTATTGACACCAGCATTTGTCATCGAGCAATGACAATACAATAACTTGCTTCTTACGTGCTTAGCTGTTGGGGAAATGTAAAGAAGAAAGGGAATTTTTTACCCCTTCTCAAAACACAAGAGAGTTTCAATTGGCTGAAACTTATGGGTTTTGATGCACTGCATGGTATTCAGAAAGCTGCAAAAAAGTTAAGAAACTTTTGGAATCAAGCCTGCTTAGTAGATTTTAGTTAGAATATCGAGTGCTCCGGTAAAAGTTTGATAATTAATCAGTAATCATTTCATTTAAATTTTTAATATGGGAAGCAAAACTAAAGTTTGTAACAAATTTTAGGAAGAAATTCTGAAAAAGAATAGGCATTGTCAAGGTATTACTGTTTTGTTATTTGTAATCTGATTATTAAGTCTTTTTAAGGGACGTCAATTAAGAGAACCAAATTTATAAGTTAATTAATCAAAAATGATGATGTATTAATTCATTGAAGTGTTGAAAGTATTGACCATGCTTCGATGAATTCTTCAAATTGATCAGGCCTTTCTAACCCGTGCCCCCTTGGCTTGATTATGCGGCCCTCTGACGGTTATACTTTTTACTAAACTTTTCTTTCTCGTTGTGTGTATACATATACATATTTGAGTGTATAAGAAATATTAAATTAATAAAATATTGAATGTGTCATTGATACACTACGGAAGTGAGACTTCGAACTCCCTCCAGTTCGTTATTTCATATCTACGAGTGTAAATGTTACTGAAAGAATAGGTTTCGTTTTAACGCTACACACAGTACCCTTTTTCAAATAAAATTTTTTGGAGACGGTAACATTAAAAATAATTTATATTTTATATTCATGTTATATGTATAAAAGTTTATTCTAAAAGAAAAGAGTCAATTTAGTCGACCATTTTATTTTACATTTTAAAAAAATTAAGAATTTTCGAAATTTTTCAAACTTTTATTAAATGCTCAATTTTTAAAATTTTTGAATCATTTTAAATGATTTAAGTTTCTTTTAATATTGCGAACAAAAACAAGTATTAATTTGAAAATATGCTCCCTTGTTGGTTTTTAATAATTATTTTTCTGGCTAAACCTGGAAAAAATGAAAAATTTTAAAATATTAAATTTAGCATTTTTTAAAAAAAATAACTAGAGATCCCAGACCTAAATCCATACTAACTTTTATAGAACATACATTTGGGAGTATCTACAAAAAATTTCGGACTCTATCTTGAACAGAAAAAAAGCCTTAAGGATTGGAAACACCTACATCTTCAACATTAAAAGTCCGAGAAAAACGCATTTAAAGTTTGTAAAGGCATAAAATAAAAACCGGTAATGACTGTAAAGCTCTAACTTTTTAGTATGTTATTATTCAACTTATTTTCTATATCAAAACACTACTTTTATAAATTATGACTAAAGTACTTTTTTTTAATTTAAAATATATTTTTGCATAATATTGATAGTGTTTGTTACGATGACAGTTTATTCAAGCTAATCTTAACAAAAGATTTGAAACACAAATAATTTATATAAAACATAATAAAGATTCCAGCTTAAACTAAAAATCACAAGGTTTGTACATAAAACTATTTTTTTTAAAAAAATTGGGGAAGTTTAGCCAGTTTTAAAATCATCTAACAAGAACTCAAATATCATAATATAGTATTACTACAAGTTTACTATAATGTAGTTTTGCATATCAAGGAAATATTCAATTTTATCTGCAATACTTGTGGTCAGAATACTTGCATTTGGAAGTCTTATTTCAGTATCACCGCACACACAGTGAAGGGCTGGTTTTTTAGATGCATCATTTTCTCTCTCAGTAGTATTTCATCTCTTCTAAATATTATTTCTCATATCAGCCTGAGAAAAGTTTAGCCGTGATATTTTCTCAACAGGAAAAAATTAATGAAAAAGCTCTTAAGTTGTATTTTATTTTTTTAAAACAAATATTTTCCTTGAAATTAATGTTAATTGAATAATTATGAGAACTCAAAAACTTCAAACATAATCAAGCAGAAATGACTTTAATAAAGAAAATTGAAATTAAGGTATCCTATTGGTTGCAACGACTTTTTTTTTTAAAAAGGAGATATGGGGATTTTTTGTTGTTGTGATTTTTAGATTTGTTTAATGCATTTTAAGAAAAATGTGCTAAAATTAAGAAAAGAAAAGAAATTATTATTACTAAAATGAGAACAAATAGGTAAAAATTGACAAAAAATAGCATAACGCAGCCCATTCTGCACCAAAGGTTTATGAACAACTTTTCAGTTTTTTCAATCTCTAATGTGTTTGCTATATTATTCAATTTTGAAATGAACTCAGGATAAGATATATTTTCTTTTTTTACAAAAACTAGAGCAGTTTATGTTGGTTACTATATGAAAATGCTTCAAAAGACAGTGATTATATTCACATAAGGGACTGTACATTTTGTAATAAAACAGTGTTTGATAAATCTGAAGGTTAAAACAATTCTACTATTATACAGAACTTACAGAAAATATCAGTTATTATGTTCAAACCTTTTTAGCAATCGCTGACCCGTTTGATTATTTTCAAAAAATCACATTTCGAGTAAAACGCGTTTTAACGTATGACATCTTGCTTAAAGTAATGGCATCTGCTTTTACTAAAACACTTGTAGATTTTGTTCTATTGAACGGAATATGATACACTTGGTATTTTTATAACGCTAATAAGATGGCCCATAAAATAAAATGATAAAAATTGTCAATTTTTGGCAAATTCACAGTTTTAGTGTAGTCGGATACCTTAATAACCATTTGACACTGAAAGAGTTGTGATCGTGCTTAAAATTATTTTTTTATTAAGAGTGGAAAAGGCTTTAAAATAAAACCGAACCTAATAAAAGAAAACTCCAAGTATTTTAAAACTAATTCGTTATATGATCTGAAATTTGGTGGCAAGCTTTCCAATGTTATGACCACCAAAAAAAAATGACAAAAAATCGGTATTATTGAAATTTGTTCTGTACTCTGTAGCCTTATTTCTCTTCATTCTTCAATAGAATCAGCGACGTGTAATATTGTTTTGTATGAGAATCCTGGGTGCCACATTATTAAAATATACATATCTCGTATTAATAACAATAATCTTTCAAATTTTTTATGGGATTGTACTAAAACCAAATATTTGAGTGAAGAAAGATAGTTAAATTCGTGTACCGTGTTAATTCAAAATAGTGAAAGAAAAGATCGCGTAAAAAGAAAAGTGTTTGGTGTGTTTGCATTTTTAAATAAACACATTTTATGTCGATCCACAGACCGATCATCTTGCGTTATGTTTACAACCGACTGATCGTCATCTATGGTAGCGAGAAGAAAGGTGTCCATCTGGTGGCTAATTATATTTATTACAAAATGAAATTAATGTAAACTGTTACAAAATAGAAAAATTAAAAAACTAAGAGGTTTTTTTTTTTGTATTTTATAAGTTTATTTATAATTTAGAGAAATGTATGATTAGAAAAAAATGGAATTGAATTTTATGGCAGTAGAAAAATAGTTCTATTTAAATCCTTAAATATACAGAAAATGGTTTTAAATAAACGGGAAATATTCCACTTACAAAGTCTCATTTGTTGCCAGAAGTTTGTTTTATTCTCTTAAGATCACAGTAAAAAGGCTGTTGGAGTAAAAGAAATATATAAAAAGCACCTTCCTCTTTCCTCTTCTTTGTGGCCGCGATAAAAAAGAATTTCTTTAAAAGGAATTTCCGGAGTCTTTCGTAATTTATTTCTTCTTTTAGAAGAAAAGTTAAAATTGTCCTGGATTTCTACAAGATCCGAGAGTTGAGTGGTAAAAAACTTTAATTTCTTTATGTGTTTGACTGATGTTATATTGGGAGAATGAATGAATTTTAAACGAATTTAAGAAATAATTTCCTGTTCAAATAAATCGTTAAGGTATCCGAACATGTTAAATTACCTTATTTCGCACAATTTTACTTTCAGACACATATTTTGTTTTATTTTACTGATTACAGGAATCTTTTCGTTTTACAACACGTACATTATTTCGTGTCTACGTTACATAGTGGTCGAGTGAAAATGAATTACATAAAAATAAGAACAACCGAATGTGGATCCTAATTTACCAGAAGCAGATATTTTTTCTAAATTATTCGAAAACTGACATTGCTAACAACTAAAATATCATAAAAAATTTCCATGAAACTTTTTAAACTTGTTATTTACATTTTTCTCTAGGAATATATTTAAATGATTCTTATTGTATATGAATATTTTGTGAGCTATTTTTTGAGTTTTGGCCTGTTATTTCAAAAATTGCCTCATAAATATGATACATTTTTAAATTTTCGTGAAAACTTTATTTTTTTAATAAAACAAAGTTTTTGTACGTTCCTTAGAGGAATACATTTATTTTATTTTGTTATGTTTTCATTTATATGTGTTTACATTTTCTGAATGCTGTAAATATTTATTTAAAAACAATCCTTAAAATTTTACTTATAGTTAAGACTTTTGTAAGACATAGATAATTTCTTCTAATAATTACTGGATAATTGTTAATATTTATCGGTATTGATCCTTAAAAATATATTTATAACTGTTGGTATGCTGTTTTAAATGCTAATATAAACGTGCTCTAATATCTTAATTTCGTGAAATTCATTTTAATAGAAAATCGATATCGCCCTATAAATGTTTTTATAATACACTAATTTTTCCTTCTAAGAGAAATGCCATATTATACATCTTTTTTTTGCAAAAGATTTCTCTTAATAAAATCTAGTAGAATTATTTTTAAATGAACTATTTAGTTTCATTTATTGAAATCCATATATTTAATGTAATATAGAGCATCATAAGTAACAATCTGGATGATACATAAAAAATGTAATTTATTCTTTCAAATAAAATTTGGTTCTGTCTACTTACATTGTCTGTATCAATATTCATACGAGTAATTTTGACTATCAAAACCTGTCTAATATAACTGGAAAATAGGAGAAAAGTTGGAAAGAATTCCCTGAAATAAATATAATAAGAACATATTTTATAATTATTCAATGCCAGGCTGAATAAAAGCTCGTATAAAGCACATAGTTCAGTGAACTCCGTATTAATTGTTTTGCTAAAGTACATTAATCTAATAAATAAAAGATTCAATTAATCAGAAAAATGAATTAGTTTTGTTTCCTTACATGTGTGTGTGCTCATCCCATTTATTAATTTTTCTGCAATTCCATTTATCCTCCCATATTGTATTGTCATTTTTAAAGACATGACAAAATTAAATACTTTAAAGAAAATTTAAATATATAAAAAAATATTTAACCCCTAAATTTGATAATCTATAATAAATTTATATTCTGTTGTTCGCACTTGATGTATTTTTCTAATCTTTTACGAAATTTATTATTTTTTTTTCTGAAGAACTTATTTGGATTCGTAAATTTTTATCGAGAATATTATCGTGTGTTTTTGTCCGTTTAAAATATTATGGAGGCTTTTTTAAAAATAAAAACACAAATACCGCAACTATTTAATAATATTGACTATCAGACAGTATTTTTCCCAGATCTGATATTGATTTATTTCAGATTTCTAGTCCTATTCTAAATGTGTCAGAAGCACCCTATACAATCATGTGGATTTCCTTCCCATATATCTGATACACGCACATCAAATATCACTGCACGAAGAAACAAGA
>BMAO01035854.1:0-18040 GCA_019973975.1 Trichonephila clavata | reverse complement strand
TATTGCAATAACTTTTGATCTAATTGAAATTTTGAAAAGCGCTACATGTATTCGCGATCAGCGTCGGATTTTACATCAGAAAATAGAGTTTGGTTGGAATAGGAGTTAGAAATTTTTTCCCTGTTCATGACGTCTCCCCTGCCAAATATCCAAAAATGTGAAAATTTTTATTGCAATAACTTTTGATCTAATTGAAATTTTGAAAAGCGCTACATGTATTCGCGATCAGCGTCGGATTTTACATCAGAAAATAGAGTTTGGTTGGAATAGGAGTTAGAAATTTTTTCCCTGTTCATGACGTCTCCCTGCCAAATATCCAAAAATGTGAAAATTTTTATTGCAATAACTTTTGATCTAATTGAAATTTTGAAAAGCGCTACATGTATTCGCGATCAGCGTCGGATTTTACATCAGAAAAAGAGTTTGGTTGGAATAGGAGTTAGAAATTTTTTCCCTGTTCATGACGTCTCCCCTGCCAAATATCCAAGAAATGTGAAAATTTTTATTGCAATAACTTTTGATCTAATTGAAATTTTGAAAAGCGCTACATGTATTCGCGATCAGCGTCGGATTTTACATCAAAAAAAGAGTTTGGTTGGAATAGGAGTTAGAAATTTTTTCCCTGTTCATGACGTCTCCCCTGCCAAATATCCAAAAATGTGAAAATTTCTTATTGCAATAACTTTTGATCTAATTGAAATTTTGAAAAGCGCTACATGTATTCGCGATCAGCGTCGGATTTTACATCAGAAAATAGAGTTTGGTTGGAATAGGAGTTAGAAATTTTTTCCCTGTTCATGACGTCTCCCCTGCCAAATATCCAAAAATGTGAAAATTTCTTATTGCAATAACTTTTGATCTAATTGAAATTTTGAAAAGCGCTACATGTATTCGCGATCAGCGTCGGATTTTACATCAGAAAATAGAGTTTGGTTGGAATAGGAGTTAGAAATTTTTTCCCTGTTCATGACGTCTCCCCTGCCAAATATCCAAAAATGTGAAAATTTTTATTGCAATAACTTTTGATCTAATTGAAATTTTGAAAAGCGCTACATGTATTCGCGATCAGCGTCGGATTTTACATCAGAAAATAGAGTTTGGTTGGAATAGGAGTTAGAAATTTTTTCCCTGTTCATGACGTCTCCCCTGCCAAATATCCAAAAATGTGAAAATTTTTATTGCAATAACTTTTGATCTAATTGAAATTTTGAAAAGCGCTACATGTATTCGCGATCAGCGTCGGATTTTACATCAGAAAATAGAGTTTGGTTGGAATAGGAGTTAGAAATTTTTTCCCTGTTCATGACGTCTCCCCTGCCAAATATCCAAAAAATGTGAAAATTTTTATTGCAATAACTTTTGATCTAATTGAAATTTTGAAAAGCGCTACATGTATTCGCGATCAGCGTCGGATTTTACATCAGAAAATAGAGTTTGGTTGGAATAGGAGTTAGAAATTTTTTCCCTGTTCATGACGTCTCCCCTGCCAAATATCCAAAAAATGTGAAAATTTTTATTGCAATAACTTTTGATCTAATTGAAATTTTGAAAAGCGCTACATGTATTCGCGATCAGCGTCGGATTTACATCAGAAAATAGAGTTTGGTTGGAATAGGAGTTAGAAATTTTTTCCCTGTTCATGACGTCTCCCCTGCCAAATATCCAAGAAATGTGAAAATTTCTTATTGCAATAACTTTTGATCTAATTGAAATTTTGAAAAGCGCTACATGTATTCGCGATCAGCGTCGGATTTTACATCAGAAAATAGAGTTTGGTTGGAATAGGAGTTAGAAATTTTTTCCCTGTTCATGACGTCTCCCCTGCCAAATATCCAAAAATGTGAAAATTTTTATTGCAATAACTTTTGATCTAATTGAAATTTTGAAAAGCGCTACATGTATTCGCGATCAGCGTCGGATTTTACATCAGAAAATAGAGTTTGGTTGGAATAGGAGTTAGAAATTTTTTCCCTGTTCATGACGTCTCCCCTGCCAAATATCCAAAAATGTGAAAATTTTTATTGCAATAACTTTTGATCTAATTGAAATTTTGAAAAGCGCTACATGTATTCGCGATCAGCGTCGGATTTTACATCAGAAAATAGAGTTTGGTTGGAATAGGAGTTAGAAATTTTTTCCCTGTTCATGACGTCTCCCCTGCCAAATATCCAAAAATGTGAAAATTTTTATTGCAATAACTTTTGATCTAATTGAAATTTTGAAAAGCGCTACATGTATTCGCGATCAGCGTCGGATTTTACATCAGAAAATAGAGTTTGGTTGGAATAGGAGTTAGAAATTTTTTCCCTGTTCATGACGTCTCCCCTGCCAAATATCCAAAAATGTGAAAATTTTTTATTGCAATAACTTTTGATCTAATTGAAATTTTGAAAAGCGCTACATGTATTCGCGATCAGCGTCGGATTTACATCAGAAAATAGAGTTTGGTTGGAATAGGAGTTAGAAATTTTTTCCCTGTTCATGACGTCTCCCCTGCCAAATATCCAAAAATGTGAAAATTTTTATTGCAATAACTTTTGATCTAATTGAAATTTTGAAAAGCGCTACATGTATTCGCGATCAGCGTCGGATTTTACATCAGAAAATAGAGTTTGGTTGGAATAGGAGTTAGAAATTTTTTCCCTGTTCATGACGTCTCCCCTGCCAAATATCCAAAAATGTGAAAATTTTATTGCAATAACTTTTGATCTAATTGAAATTTTGAAAAGCGCTACATGTATTCGCGATCAGCGTCGGATTTTACATCAGAAAATAGAGTTTGGTTGGAATAGGAGTTAGAAATTTTTTCCCTGTTCATGACGTCTCCCCTGCCAAATATCCAAAAATGTGAAAATTTTTATTGCAATAACTTTTGATCTAATTGAAATTTTGAAAAGCGCTACATGTATTCGCGATCAGCGTCGGATTTTACATCAGAAAATAGAGTTTGGTTGGAATAGGAGTTAGAAATTTTTTCCCTGTTCATGACGTCTCCCCTGCCAAATATCCAAAAATGTGAAAATTTTTATTGCAATAACTTTTGATCTAATTGAAATTTTGAAAAGCGCTACATGTATTCGCGATCAGCGTCGGATTTTACATCAGAAAATAGAGTTTGGTTGGAATAGGAGTTAGAAATTTTTTCCCTGTTCATGACGTCTCCCCTGCCAAATATCCAAAAATGTGAAAATTTTTATTGCAATAACTTTTGATCTAATTGAAATTTTGAAAAGCGCTACATGTATTCGCGATCAGCGTCGGATTTACATCAGAAAATAGAGTTTGGTTGGAATAGGAGTTAGAAATTTTTTCCCTGTTCATGACGTCTCCCCTGCCAAATATCCAAAAATGTGAAAATTTTATTGCAATAACTTTTGATCTAATTGAAATTTTGAAAAGCGCTACATGTATTCGCGATCAGCGTCGGATTTTACATCAGAAAATAGAGTTTGGTTGGAATAGGAGTTAGAAATTTTTTCCCTGTTCATGACGTCTCCCCTGCCAAATATCCAAAAATGTGAAAATTTCTTATTGCAATAACTTTTGATCTAATTGAAATTTTGAAAAGCGCTACATGTATTCGCGATCAGCGTCGGATTTTACATCAGAAAATAGAGTTTGGTTGGAATAGGAGTTAGAAATTTTTTCCCTGTTCATGACGTCTCCCCTGCCAAATATCCAAAAATGTGAAAATTTTTATTGCAATAACTTTTGATCTAATTGAAATTTTGAAAAGCGCTACATGTATTCGCGATCAGCGTCGGATTTTACATCAGAAAATAGAGTTTGGTTGGAATAGGAGTTAGAAATTTTTTCCCTGTTCATGACGTCTCCCTGCCAAATATCCAAAAATGTGAAAATTTTTATTGCAATAACTTTTGATCTAATTGAAATTTTGAAAAGCGCTACATGTATTCGCGATCAGCGTCGGATTTTACATCAGAAAATAGAGTTTGGTTGGAATAGGAGTTAGAAATTTTTTCCCTGTTCATGACGTCTCCCCTGCCAAATATCCAAGAAATGTGAAAATTTTTATTGCAATAACTTTTGATCTAATTGAAATTTTGAAAAGCGCTACATGTATTCGCGATCAGCGTCGGATTTTACATCAGAAAATAGAGTTTGGTTGGAATAGGAGTTAGAAATTTTTTCCCTGTTCATGACGTCTCCCCTGCCAAATATCCAAAAATGTGAAAATTTTTATTGCAATAACTTTTGATCTAATTGAAATTTTGAAAAGCGCTACATGTATTCGCGATCAGCGTCGGATTTTACATCAGAAAATAGAGTTTGGTTGGAATAGGAGTTAGAAATTTTTTCCCTGTTCATGACGTCTCCCCTGCCAAATATCCAAAAATGTGAAAATTTTTATTGCAATAACTTTTGATCTAATTGAAATTTTGAAAAGCGCTACATGTATTCGCGATCAGCGTCGGATTTTACATCAGAAAATAGAGTTTGGTTGGAATAGGAGTTAGAAATTTTTCCCTGTTCATGACGTCTCCCCTGCCAAATATCCAAAAATGTGAAAATTTTTATTGCAATAACTTTTGATCTAATTGAAATTTTGAAAAGCGCTACATGTATTCGCGATCAGCGTCGGATTTTACATCAGAAAATAGAGTTTGGTTGGAATAGGAGTTAGAAATTTTTCCCTGTTCATGACGTCTCCCCTGCCAAATATCCAAAAATGTGAAAATTTTTATTGCAATAACTTTTGATCTAATTGAAATTTTGAAAAGCGCTACATGTATTCGCGATCAGCGTCGGATTTTACATCAGAAAATAGAGTTTGGTTGGAATAGGAGTTAGAAATTTTTTCCCTGTTCATGACGTCTCCCCTGCCAAATATCCAAAAATGTGAAAATTTCTTATTGCAATAACTTTTGATCTAATTGAAATTTTGAAAAGCGCTACATGTATTCGCAGCGTCGGATTTTACATCAGAAAATAGAGTTTGGTTGGAATAGGAGTTAGAAATTTTTTCCCTGTTCATGACGTCTCCCCTGCCAAATATCCAAAAATGTGAAAATTTCTTATTGCAATAACTTTTGATCTAATTGAAATTTTGAAAAGCGCTACATGTATTCGCGATCAGCGTCGGATTTTACATCAGAAAATAGAGTTTGGTTGGAATAGGAGTTAGAAATTTTTTCCCTGTTCATGACGTCTCCCCTGCCAAATATCCAAGAAATGTGAAAATTTCTTATTGCAATAACTTTTGATCTAATTGAAATTTTGAAAAGCGCTACATGTATTCGCGATCAGCGTCGGATTTTACATCAGAAAATAGAGTTTGGTTGGAATAGGAGTTAGAAATTTTTTCCCTGTTCATGACGTCTCCCCTGCCAAATATCCAAAAATGTGAAAATTTTTATTGCAATAACTTTTGATCTAATTGAAATTTTGAAAAGCGCTACATGTATTCGCGATCAGCGTCGGATTTTACATCAGAAAATAGAGTTTGGTTGGAATAGGAGTTAGAAATTTTTTCCCTGTTCATGACGTCTCCCCTGCCAAATATCCAAAAATGTGAAAATTTTTATTGCAATAACTTTTGATCTAATTGAAATTTTGAAAAGCGCTACATGTATTCGCGATCAGCGTCGGATTTTACATCAGAAAATAGAGTTTGGTTGGAATAGGAGTTAGAAATTTTTTCCCTGTTCATGACGTCTCCCCTGCCAAATATCCAAAAATGTGAAAATTTTTATTGCAATAACTTTTGATCTAATTGAAATTTTGAAAAGCGCTACATGTATTCGCGATCAGCGTCGGATTTTACATCAGAAAATAGAGTTTGGTTGGAATAGGAGTTAGAAATTTTTTCCCTGTTCATGACGTCTCCCCTGCCAAATATCCAAAAATGTGAAAATTTTTATTGCAATAACTTTTGATCTAATTGAAATTTTGAAAAGCGCTACATGTATTCGCGATCAGCGTCGGATTTACATCAGAAAATAGAGTTTGGTTGGAATAGGAGTTAGAAATTTTTCCCTGTTCATGACGTCTCCCCTGCCAAATATCCAAAAATGTGAAAATTTCTTATTGCAATAACTTTTGATCTAATTGAAATTTTGAAAAGCGCTACATGTATTCGCGATCAGCGTCGGATTTTACATCAGAAAATAGAGTTTGGTTGGAATAGGAGTTAGAAATTTTTCCCTGTTCATGACGTCTCCCCTGCCAAATATCCAAAAATGTGAAAATTTTTATTGCAATAACTTTTGATCTAATTGAAATTTTGAAAAGCGCTACATGTATTCGCGATCAGCGTCGGATTTTACATCAGAAAATAGAGTTTGGTTGGAATAGGAGTTAGAAATTTTTCCCTGTTCATGACGTCTCCCCTGCCAAATATCCAAAAATGTGAAAATTTTTATTGCAATAACTTTTGATCTAATTGAAATTTTGAAAAGCGCTACATGTATTCGCGATCAGCGTCGGATTTTACATCAGAAAATAGAGTTTGGTTGGAATAGGAGTTAGAAATTTTTCCCTGTTCATGACGTCTCCCCTGCCAAATATCCAAAAATGTGAAAATTTTTATTGCAATAACTTTTGATCTAATTGAAATTTTGAAAAGCGCTACATGTATTCGCGATCAGCGTCGGATTTTACATCAGAAAATAGAGTTTGGTTGGAATAGGAGTTAGAAATTTTTTCCCTGTTCATGACGTCTCCCCTGCCAAATATCCAAAAATGTGAAAATTTTTATTGCAATAACTTTTGATCTAATTGAAATTTTGAAAAGCGCTACATGTATTCGCGATCAGCGTCGGATTTTACATCAGAAAATAGAGTTTGGTTGGAATAGGAGTTAGAAATTTTTTCCCTGTTCATGACGTCTCCCCTGCCAAATATCCAAAAATGTGAAAATTTTTATTGCAATAACTTTTGATCTAATTGAAATTTTGAAAAGCGCTACATGTATTCGCGATCAGCGTCGGATTTTACATCAGAAAATAGAGTTTGGTTGGAATAGGAGTTAGAAATTTTTTCCCTGTTCATGACGTCTCCCCTGCCAAATATCCAAAAATGTGAAAATTTCTTATTGCAATAACTTTTGATCTAATTGAAATTTTGAAAAGCGCTACATGTATTCGCGATCAGCGTCGGATTTTACATCAGAAAATAGAGTTTGGTTGGAATAGGAGTTAGAAATTTTTTCCCTGTTCATGACGTCTCCCCTGCCAAATATCCAAAAATGTGAAAATTTTTATTGCAATAACTTTTGATCTAATTGAAATTTTGAAAAGCGCTACATGTATTCGCGATCAGCGTCGGATTTTACATCAGAAAATAGAGTTTGGTTGGAATAGGAGTTAGAAATTTTTTCCCTGTTCATGACGTCTCCCCTGCCAAATATCCAAAAATGTGAAAATTTTTATTGCAATAACTTTTGATCTAATTGAAATTTTGAAAAGCGCTACATGTATTCGCGATCAGCGTCGGATTTTACATCAGAAAATAGAGTTTGGTTGGAATAGGAGTTAGAAATTTTTTCCCTGTTCATGACGTCTCCCCTGCCAAATATCCAAAAATGTGAAAATTTTTATTGCAATAACTTTTGATCTAATTGAAATTTTGAAAAGCGCTACATGTATTCGCGATCAGCGTCGGATTTTACATCAGAAAATAGAGTTTGGTTGGAATAGGAGTTAGAAATTTTTTCCCTGTTCATGACGTCTCCCCTGCCAAATATCCAAAAATGTGAAAATTTTTATTGCAATAACTTTTGATCTAATTGAAATTTTGAAAAGCGCTACATGTATTCGCGATCAGCGTCGGATTTTACATCAGAAAATAGAGTTTGGTTGGAATAGGAGTTAGAAATTTTTCCCTGTTCATGACGTCTCCCCTGCCAAATATCCAAAAATGTGAAAATTTTTATTGCAATAACTTTTGATCTAATTGAAATTTTGAAAAGCGCTACATGTATTCGCGATCAGCGTCGGATTTTACATCAGAAAATAGAGTTTGGTTGGAATAGGAGTTAGAAATTTTTTCCCTGTTCATGACGTCTCCCCTGCCAAATATCCAAAAATGTGAAAATTTTTATTGCAATAACTTTTGATCTAATTGAAATTTTGAAAAGCGCTACATGTATTCGCGATCAGCGTCGGATTTTACATCAGAAAATAGAGTTTGGTTGGAATAGGAGTTAGAAATTTTTCCCTGTTCATGACGTCTCCCCTGCCAAATATCCAAAAAATGTGAAAATTTTTATTGCAATAACTTTTGATCTAATTGAAATTTTGAAAAGCGCTACATGTATTCGCGATCAGCGTCGGATTTTACATCAGAAAATAGAGTTTGGTTGGAATAGGAGTTAGAAATTTTTTCCCTGTTCATGACGTCTCCCCTGCCAAATATCCAAAAATGTGAAAATTTTTATTGCAATAACTTTTGATCTAATTGAAATTTTGAAAAGCGCTACATGTATTCGCGATCAGCGTCGGATTTTACATCAGAAAATAGAGTTTGGTTGGAATAGGAGTTAGAAATTTTTTCCCTGTTCATGACGTCTCCCCTGCCAAATATCCAAAAATGTGAAAATTTTTATTGCAATAACTTTTGATCTAATTGAAATTTTGAAAAGCGCTACATGTATTCGCGATCAGCGTCGGATTTTACATCAGAAAATAGAGTTTGGTTGGAATAGGAGTTAGAAATTTTTTCCCTGTTCATGACGTCTCCCCTGCCAAATATCCAAAAATGTGAAAATTTTTATTGCAATAACTTTTGATCTAATTGAAATTTTGAAAAGCGCTACATGTATTCGCGATCAGCGTCGGATTTTACATCAGAAAATAGAGTTTGGTTGGAATAGGAGTTAGAAATTTTTCCCTGTTCATGACGTCTCCCCTGCCAAATATCCAAAAATGTGAAAATTTTTATTGCAATAACTTTTGATCTAATTGAAATTTTGAAAAGCGCTACATGTATTCGCGATCAGCGTCGGATTTTACATCAGAAAATAGAGTTTGGTTGGAATAGGAGTTAGAAATTTTTTCCCTGTTCATGACGTCTCCCCTGCCAAATATCCAAAAATGTGAAAATTTTTATTGCAATAACTTTTGATCTAATTGAAATTTTGAAAAGCGCTACATGTATTCGCGATCAGCGTCGGATTTTACATCAGAAAATAGAGTTTGGTTGGAATAGGAGTTAGAAATTTTTTCCCTGTTCATGACGTCTCCCCTGCCAAATATCCAAGAAATGTGAAAATTTCTTATTGCAATAACTTTTGATCTAATTGAAATTTTGAAAAGCGCTACATGTATTCGCGATCAGCGTCGGATTTTACATCAGAAAATAGAGTTTGGTTGGAATAGGAGTTAGAAATTTTTTCCCTGTTCATGACGTCTCCCCTGCCAAATATCCAAAAAATGTGAAAATTTTTATTGCAATAACTTTTGATCTAATTGAAATTTTGAAAAGCGCTACATGTATTCGCGATCAGCGTCGGATTTTACATCAGAAAATAGAGTTTGGTTGGAATAGGAGTTAGAAATTTTTTCCCTGTTCATGACGTCTCCCCTGCCAAATATCCAAAAATGTGAAAATTTTTATTGCAATAACTTTTGATCTAATTGAAATTTTGAAAAGCGCTACATGTATTCGCGATCAGCGTCGGATTTTACATCAGAAAATAGAGTTTGGTTGGAATAGGAGTTAGAAATTTTTTCCCTGTTCATGACGTCTCCCCTGCCAAATATCCAAAAATGTGAAAATTTTATTGCAATAACTTTTGATCTAATTGAAATTTTGAAAAGCGCTACATGTATTCGCGATCAGCGTCGGATTTTACATCAGAAAATAGAGTTTGGTTGGAATAGGAGTTAGAAATTTTTTCCCTGTTCATGACGTCTCCCCTGCCAAATATCCAAAAATGTGAAAATTTTTATTGCAATAACTTTTGATCTAATTGAAATTTTGAAAAGCGCTACATGTATTCGCGATCAGCGTCGGATTTTACATCAGAAAATAGAGTTTGGTTGGAATAGGAGTTAGAAATTTTTTCCCTGTTCATGACGTCTCCCCTGCCAAATATCCAAAAATGTGAAAATTTTTATTGCAATAACTTTTGATCTAATTGAAATTTTGAAAAGCGCTACATGTATTCGCGATCAGCGTCGGATTTTACATCAGAAAATAGAGTTTGGTTGGAATAGGAGTTAGAAATTTTTTCCCTGTTCATGACGTCTCCCCTGCCAAATATCCAAAAATGTGAAAATTTTTATTGCAATAACTTTTGATCTAATTGAAATTTTGAAAAGCGCTACATGTATTCGCGATCAGCGTCGGATTTTACATCAGAAAATAGAGTTTGGTTGGAATAGGAGTTAGAAATTTTTCCCTGTTCATGACGTCTCCCCTGCCAAATATCCAAAAATGTGAAAATTTTTATTGCAATAACTTTTGATCTAATTGAAATTTTGAAAAGCGCTACATGTATTCGCGATCAGCGTCGGATTTTACATCAGAAAATAGAGTTTGGTTGGAATAGGAGTTAGAAATTTTTTCCCTGTTCATGACGTCTCCCCTGCCAAATATCCAAAAATGTGAAAATTTTTATTGCAATAACTTTTGATCTAATTGAAATTTTGAAAAGCGCTACATGTATTCGCGATCAGCGTCGGATTTTACATCAGAAAATAGAGTTTGGTTGGAATAGGAGTTAGAAATTTTTTCCCTGTTCATGACGTCTCCCCTGCCAAATATCCAAAAATGTGAAAATTTTTATTGCAATAACTTTTGATCTAATTGAAATTTTGAAAAGCGCTACATGTATTCGCGATCAGCGTCGGATTTTACATCAGAAAATAGAGTTTGGTTGGAATAGGAGTTAGAAATTTTTTCCCTGTTCATGACGTCTCCCCTGCCAAATATCCAAGAAATGTGAAAATTTTTATTGCAATAACTTTTGATCTAATTGAAATTTTGAAAAGCGCTACATGTATTCGCGATCAGCGTCGGATTTTACATCAGAAAATAGAGTTTGGTTGGAATAGGAGTTAGAAATTTTTTCCCTGTTCATGACGTCTCCCCTGCCAAATATCCAAAAATGTGAAAATTTCTTATTGCAATAACTTTTGATCTAATTGAAATTTTGAAAAGCGCTACATGTATTCGCGATCAGCGTCGGATTTTACATCAGAAAATAGAGTTTGGTTGGAATAGGAGTTAGAAATTTTTTCCCTGTTCATGACGTCTCCCCTGCCAAATATCCAAAAATGTGAAAATTTTTATTGCAATAACTTTTGATCTAATTGAAATTTTGAAAAGCGCTACATGTATTCGCGATCAGCGTCGGATTTTACATCAGAAAATAGAGTTTGGTTGGAATAGGAGTTAGAAATTTTTTCCCTGTTCATGACGTCTCCCCTGCCAAATATCCAAAAAAATGTGAAAATTTCTTATTGCAATAACTTTTGATCTAATTGAAATTTTGAAAAGCGCTACATGTATTCGCGATCAGCGTCGGATTTTACATCAGAAAATAGAGTTTGGTTGGAATAGGAGTTAGAAATTTTTTCCCTGTTCATGACGTCTCCCCTGCCAAATATCCAAAAAATGTGAAAATTTTTATTGCAATAACTTTTGATCTAATTGAAATTTTGAAAAGCGCTACATGTATTCGCGATCAGCGTCGGATTTTACATCAGAAAATAGAGTTTGGTTGGAATAGGAGTTAGAAATTTTTTCCCTGTTCATGACGTCTCCCCTGCCAAATATCCAAAAATGTGAAAATTTTTATTGCAATAACTTTTGATCTAATTGAAATTTTGAAAAGCGCTACATGTATTCGCGATCAGCGTCGGATTTTACATCAGAAAATAGAGTTTGGTTGGAATAGGAGTTAGAAATTTTTTCCCTGTTCATGACGTCTCCCCTGCCAAATATCCAATAAATGTGAAAATTTCTTATTGCAATAACTTTTGATCTAATTGAAATTTTGAAAAGCGCTACATGTATTCGCGATCAGCGTCGGATTTTACATCAGAAAATAGAGTTTGGTTGGAATAGGAGTTAGAAATTTTTTCCCTGTTCATGACGTCTCCCCTGCCAAATATCCAAAAATGTGAAAATTTTTATTGCAATAACTTTTGATCTAATTGAAATTTTGAAAAGCGCTACATGTATTCGCGATCAGCGTCGGATTTTACATCAGAAAATAGAGTTTGGTTGGAATAGGAGTTAGAAATTTTTTCCCTGTTCATGACGTCTCCCCTGCCAAATATCCAAAAAATGTGAAAATTTTTATTGCAATAACTTTTGATCTAATTGAAATTTTGAAAAGCGCTACATGTATTCGCGATCAGCGTCGGATTTTACATCAGAAAATAGAGTTTGGTTGGAATAGGAGTTAGAAATTTTTTCCCTGTTCATGACGTCTCCCCTGCCAAATATCCAAAAATGTGAAAATTTCTTATTGCAATAACTTTTGATCTAATTGAAATTTTGAAAAGCGCTACATGTATTCGCGATCAGCGTCGGATTTTACATCAGAAAATAGAGTTTGGTTGGAATAGGAGTTAGAAATTTTTTCCCTGTTCATGACGTCTCCCCTGCCAAATATCCAAAAAATGTGAAAATTTTTATTGCAATAACTTTTGATCTAATTGAAATTTTGAAAAGCGCTACATGTATTCGCGATCAGCGTCGGATTTTACATCAGAAAATAGAGTTTGGTTGGAATAGGAGTTAGAAATTTTTTCCCTGTTCATGACGTCTCCCCTGCCAAATATCCAAAAATGTGAAAATTTTTATTGCAATAACTTTTGATCTAATTGAAATTTTGAAAAGCGCTACATGTATTCGCGATCAGCGTCGGATTTTACATCAGAAAATAGAGTTTGGTTGGAATAGGAGTTAGAAATTTTTTCCCTGTTCATGACGTCTCCCCTGCCAAATATCCAAAAATGTGAAAATTTTTATTGCAATAACTTTTGATCTAATTGAAATTTTGAAAAGCGCTACATGTATTCGCGATCAGCGTCGGATTTTACATCAGAAAATAGAGTTTGGTTGGAATAGGAGTTAGAAATTTTTTCCCTGTTCATGACGTCTCCCCTGCCAAATATCCAAAAATGTGAAAATTTTTATTGCAATAACTTTTGATCTAATTGAAATTTTGAAAAGCGCTACATGTATTCGCGATCAGCGTCGGATTTTACATCAGAAAATAGAGTTTGGTTGGAATAGGAGTTAGAAATTTTTTCCCTGTTCATGACGTCTCCCCTGCCAAATATCCAAAAATGTGAAAATTTTTATTGCAATAACTTTTGATCTAATTGAAATTTTGAAAAGCGCTACATGTATTCGCGATCAGCGTCGGATTTTACATCAGAAAATAGAGTTTGGTTGGAATAGGAGTTAGAAATTTTTTCCCTGTTCATGACGTCTCCCCTGCCAAATATCCAAAAATGTGAAAATTTTTATTGCAATAACTTTTGATCTAATTGAAATTTTGAAAAGCGCTACATGTATTCGCGATCAGCGTCGGATTTTACATCAGAAAATAGAGTTTGGTTGGAATAGGAGTTAGAAATTTTTTCCCTGTTCATGACGTCTCCCCTGCCAAATATCCAAAAATGTGAAAATTTTTATTGCAATAACTTTTGATCTAATTGAAATTTTGAAAAGCGCTACATGTATTCGCGATCAGCGTCGGATTTTACATCAGAAAATAGAGTTTGGTTGGAATAGGAGTTAGAAATTTTTTCCCTGTTCATGACGTCTCCCCTGCCAAATATCCAAAAATGTGAAAATTTTTATTGCAATAACTTTTGATCTAATTGAAATTTTGAAAAGCGCTACATGTATTCGCGATCAGCGTCGGATTTACATCAGAAAATAGAGTTTGGTTGGAATAGGAGTTAGAAATTTTTTCCCTGTTCATGACGTCTCCCCTGCCAAATATCCAAAAATGTGAAAATTTTTATTGCAATAACTTTTGATCTAATTGAAATTTTGAAAAGCGCTACATGTATTCGCGATCAGCGTCGGATTTTACATCAGAAAATAGAGTTTGGTTGGAATAGGAGTTAGAAATTTTTTCCCTGTTCATGACGTCTCCCCTGCCAAATATCCAAAAATGTGAAAATTTTTATTGCAATAACTTTTGATCTAATTGAAATTTTGAAAAGCGCTACATGTATTCGCGATCAGCGTCGGATTTTACATCAGAAAATAGAGTTTGGTTGGAATAGGAGTTAGAAATTTTTTCCCTGTTCATGACGTCTCCCCTGCCAAATATCCAAAAATGTGAAAATTTTTATTGCAATAACTTTTGATCTAATTGAAATTTTGAAAAGCGCTACATGTATTCGCGATCAGCGTCGGATTTTACATCAGAAAATAGAGTTTGGTTGGAATAGGAGTTAGAAATTTTTTCCCTGTTCATGACGTCTCCCCTGCCAAATATCCAAAAATGTGAAAATTTTTATTGCAATAACTTTTGATCTAATTGAAATTTTGAAAAGCGCTACATGTATTCGCGATCAGCGTCGGATTTTACATCAGAAAATAGAGTTTGGTTGGAATAGGAGTTAGAAATTTTTTCCCTGTTCATGACGTCTCCCCTGCCAAATATCCAAAAATGTGAAAATTTTTATTGCAATAACTTTTGATCTAATTGAAATTTTGAAAAGCGCTACATGTATTCGCGATCAGCGTCGGATTTTACATCAGAAAATAGAGTTTGGTTGGAATAGGAGTTAGAAATTTTTTCCCTGTTCATGACGTCTCCCCTGCCAAATATCCAAAAATGTGAAAATTTTTATTGCAATAACTTTTGATCTAATTGAAATTTTGAAAAGCGCTACATGTATTCGCGATCAGCGTCGGATTTTACATCAGAAAATAGAGTTTGGTTGGAATAGGAGTTAGAAATTTTTTCCCTGTTCATGACGTCTCCCCTGCCAAATATCCAAAAATGTGAAAATTTTTATTGCAATAACTTTTGATCTAATTGAAATTTTGAAAAGCGCTACATGTATTCGCGATCAGCGTCGGATTTTACATCAGAAAATAGAGTTTGGTTGGAATAGGAGTTAGAAATTTTTTCCCTGTTCATGACGTCTCCCCTGCCAAATATCCAAAAATGTGAAAATTTTTATTGCAATAACTTTTGATCTAATTGAAATTTTGAAAAGCGCTACATGTATTCGCGATCAGCGTCGGATTTTACATCAGAAAATAGAGTTTGGTTGGAATAGGAGTTAGAAATTTTTTCCCTGTTCATGACGTCTCCCCTGCCAAATATCCAAAAAATGTGAAAATTTTTATTGCAATAACTTTTGATCTAATTGAAATTTTGAAAAGCGCTACATGTATTCGCGATCAGCGTCGGATTTTACATCAGAAAATAGAGTTTGGTTGGAATAGGAGTTAGAAATTTTTTCCCTGTTCATGACGTCTCCCCTGCCAAATATCCAAAAATGTGAAAATTTTTATTGCAATAACTTTTGATCTAATTGAAATTTTGAAAAGCGCTACATGTATTCGCGATCAGCGTCGGATTTTACATCAGAAAATAGAGTTTGGTTGGAATAGGAGTTAGAAATTTTTCCCTGTTCATGACGTCTCCCCTGCCAAATATCCAAAAATGTGAAAATTTTTATTGCAATAACTTTTGATCTAATTGAAATTTTGAAAAGCGCTACATGTATTCGCGATCAGCGTCGGATTTACATCAGAAAATAGAGTTTGGTTGGAATAGGAGTTAGAAATTTTTTCCCTGTTCATGACGTCTCCCCTGCCAAATATCCAAAAATGTGAAAATTTTTATTGCAATAACTTTTGATCTAATTGAAATTTTGAAAAGCGCTACATGTATTCGCGATCAGCGTCGGATTTTACATCAGAAAATAGAGTTTGGTTGGAATAGGAGTTAGAAATTTTTTCCCTGTTCATGACGTCTCCCCTGCCAAATATCCAAAAATGTGAAAATTTTTATTGCAATAACTTTTGATCTAATTGAAATTTTGAAAAGCGCTACATGTATTCGCGATCAGCGTCGGATTTTACATCAGAAAATAGAGTTTGGTTGGAATAGGAGTTAGAAATTTTTTCCCTGTTCATGACGTCTCCCCTGCCAAATATCCAAAAATGTGAAAATTTTTATTGCAATAACTTTTGATCTAATTGAAATTTTGAAAAGCGCTACATGTATTCGCGATCAGCGTCGGATTTTACATCAGAAAATAGAGTTTGGTTGGAATAGGAGTTAGAAATTTTTTCCCTGTTCATGACGTCTCCCCTGCCAAATATCCAAAAATGTGAAAATTTTTATTGCAATAACTTTTGATCTAATTGAAATTTTGAAAAGCGCTACATGTATTCGCGATCAGCGTCGGATTTTACATCAGAAAATAGAGTTTGGTTGGAATAGGAGTTAGAAATTTTTCCCTGTTCATGACGTCTCCCCTGCCAAATATCCAAAAATGTGAAAATTTTTATTGCAATAACTTTTGATCTAATTGAAATTTTGAAAAGCGCTACATGTATTCGCGATCAGCGTCGGATTTTACATCAGAAAATAGAGTTTGGTTGGAATAGGAGTTAGAAATTTTTTCCCTGTTCATGACGTCTCCCCTGCCAAATATCCAAAAATGTGAAAATTTTTATTGCAATAACTTTTGATCTAATTGAAATTTTGAAAAGCGCTACATGTATTCGCGATCAGCGTCGGATTTTACATCAGAAAATAGAGTTTGGTTGGAATAGGAGTTAGAAATTTTTTCCCTGTTCATGACGTCTCCCCTGCCAAATATCCAAAAATGTGAAAATTTTTATTGCAATAACTTTTGATCTAATTGAAATTTTGAAAAGCGCTACATGTATTCGCGATCAGCGTCGGATTTTACATCAGAAAATAGAGTTTGGTTGGAATAGGAGTTAGAAATTTTTTCCTGTTCATGACGTCTCCCTGCCAAATATCCAAAAATGTGAAAATTTTATTGCAATAACTTTTGATCTAATTGAAATTTTGAAAAGCGCTACATGTATTCGCGATCAGCGTCGGATTTTACATCAGAAAATAGAGTTTGGTTGGAATAGGAGTTAGAAATTTTTTCCCTGTTCATGACGTCTCCCCTGCCAAATATCCAAAAATGTGAAAATTTTTATTGCAATAACTTTTGATCTAATTGAAATTTTGAAAAGCGCTACATGTATTCGCGATCAGCGTCGGATTTTACATCAGAAAATAGAGTTTGGTTGGAATAGGAGTTAGAAATTTTTTCCCTGTTCATGACGTCTCCCCTGCCAAATATCCAAAAAATGTGAAAATTTTTATTGCAATAACTTTTGATCTAATTGAAATTTTGAAAAGCGCTACATGTATTCGCGATCAGCGTCGGACTTTACATCAGAAAATAGAGTTTGTTGGAATAGGAGTTAGAAATTTTTCCCTGTTCATGACGTCTCCCCTGCCAAATATCCAAAAATGTGAAAATTTTTATTGCAATAACTTTTGATCTAATTGAAATTTTGAAAAGCGCTACATGTATTCGCGATCAGCGTCGGATTTTACATCAGAAAATAGAGTTTGGTTGGAATAGGAGTTAGAAATTTTTTCTGTTCATGACGTCTCCCCTGCCAAATATCCAAAAAATGTGAAAATTTTTATTGCAATAACTTTTGATCTAATTGAAATTTTGAAAAGCGCTACATGTATTCGCGATCAGCGTCGGATTTTACATCAGAAAATAGAGTTTGGTTGGAATAGGAGTTAGAAATTTTTCCCTGTTCATGACGTCTCCCCTGCCAAATATCCAAAAAATGTGAAAATTTTTATTGCAATAACTTTTGATCTAATTGAAATTTTGAAAAGCGCTACATGTATTCGCGATCAGCGTCACATTTTACATCAGAAAATAGAGTTTGGTTGGAATAGGAGTTAGAAATTTTTTCGGTGTTCATGACGTCTCCCCTGCCAAATATCCAAGAAATGTGAAAATTTCTTATTGCAATAACTTTTGATCTAATTGAAATTTTGAAAAGCGCTACATGTATTCGCGATCAGCGT